>CM053787.1:928797750-929092750 GCA_028749045.1 Cupressus sempervirens
TTTTTAAATATAGTTGTATAAACTTACTATAAAATTGTAGTAGTACAAATCTGCTACAAAATTGTTCTTCAACATTTTATTTTCCAATTCTATATATGGTGTTTATTTGCATCACTTTAATAAAGATTTATTTTAAAGATATTGTTACATAAAATATTATATTGAAGAGTAGTGTTATGGTTAGGGTTAGGGCTAGAATTAGAGCTAGAGTTAGGGTTAGGATTAGAGTTACAATTAGAGTTATAGTTATAGTTAGGGTTAGGGTTAGGGTTAGGGTTAGGGTTAGGGATATGGTTATATTTAGGATTACGACTATTATCAGGGTTAGAGTTAGGGTTATGTTTAGAATTAGAGTTAGAGTTAGAGTTAGTGTTAGGGTTAGAATTTTGGTTACAAAAATAGTTAGGGTTAGAATTAGGGTTACAGTTAGGGTTAGGGAAAGGACAAGGGTAAGAATTAGGGTTCACAATACAAATATAGTTAGAGTTAGAGTTAGAATTAGAGTTAGGGTTTGAGTTAGAGCTAGAGTTACAATAAGGTGTATAGTTAGAGTAGAAGTTAGGGTTATAATTATTATTAAAATTAGGATTATGGTTAGGGTTAAAATTATATTTAACATTAGAGTTAGAGAAAGGGTTAGATTTAGGTTTATGGTTAAGGTTAGGTTTATATTTAGAGTTAGGGTTGTATATAGAGTTACATCAAGGTTAAGTTTAAGGTAAGGATTTAAGTTAGGGTTAAGGTTAGAGTTAAGGTTAGGGTTAAGGTTAGGGTTAGAGTTTTGAGTCAAGGTTAAGCTTATAGTTAGGGTTAGGATTTTATTCAAGATTAAACTAAGGTTTAGGGTAAGGATTAGAGTCTAATTATGGTAGAGTTAAGTTTAGGGTTAGAGTTAGATTTAGGGTTAAAGTTATGGGTAGGATTTGTTAGTTTGTGGTGACTAATTAGGGAATTACTATACATACTTCATTATTTTTTTGTGAAAAAAAGTTTGTGCTACTATTTGCCAATTGGTTATTGCTTATATTCACTAATTTATGGCTAACATGTTGTAATAGTTTTTTACCCTAAATTGGAAAAAATACTTGTATAAAAGGGCTTAGGGCTAGGGATCATTTCACAATGTGATGCAAAAATTGGTTCTTATGACAATATTGAACTGTAAGGGATTATGAATTTTAATCAAGTTGTAAACTTTATCTATCGTAATAATATTGGACTTGTTGTTTGGTGGATGTAGCCTAGGTTTTAGATGAACGACATTAAATCTTGGTTTCTTGTGTTCTTTTCTATGTGATCTATTATTTTCTAATATTATTTATATTTGCATGTAATTATTATTTCTATCTGAGGTTTAATCCTAAAAAATGGCATTAGAGAAAGGTTGTTTTTTAGTTATCCTCTATAGGAAAGTCTCACGGTTGAGTGGAAGTTTGATGGTTGAGTGGGAGTAATGACAGATGAGGGTAAGCTAAGGGTTGACAAGTTTAATGGTCAAAACTTTCAATTATGGAAAATGCAAATGGAGGACTATCTTTATTAGAAGGATATATGAAAGTCATTGGAAGAGAAAACCAAGAATTAGGGATCTATGTCAAATGAAGACTAGGATCTTTTAGATAGAAAGGCACTTGGAAGCATTCAATTATGCTTGGTAGCATTGGTGGCCTTTAATATTACAAAAGTGAAGAGAACAAAAGAGTTGATGCAAACCCTTGCAAAATTGTATGAAAGGCCCTCTACTTCAAACAAGGTATTTCTCATTAAACATTTATTTACTATAAAAATGATAGGAGGTGTATTTGTTGTACATAATTTAAATGAGTTTAATACTATTACTAGTCTATTATCTTTTGTGGGTATCAATTTTGATGAAGAAATTAGGGCTCTCTTGATTTTGTGTTCATTGCCTGAAAGCTGGAATGGCTGTGAGTAATTTTGTTCCTGGATCTAGTACCCTAAAATACGATGATGTGATTAGTGTTAATTTGACTGATGAAACTCATAGGAAATCCTCAGGTTGATCTACATTAGAAAGTGATTTGAATGGAAAAAACAAAGGCAAAATGACTAAGAGAGGATATAATTCAAGAAATCTTGGGAGATCAAGACGAAAGTCAAAAGGGAGGAGATCTCAATCAAGAGGGCCAAATGACTATTGGTACACTATGGGAAACAAGGGCATAAAAAAGAAAGATTTTTGGATTCAAAAGAAAAATAATGGAGATAAACTTAGTGGAGACAAGGAGGAAAATGTGGTAAGTAACAAATCCAGAGATTATGCTTTGCTTCTATCTTTAGAAAGTGTTGATGAATCATGGGTTTTAGATTTTGATGCTTCATTTCATGCTACACCTCATAGAGCTTATTTCATTGATTATGTCCAAGGGCATTTTGCGCTTATTTATTTGGGGGATAATGAACCCTATTAGATTGCTAGAAAGGGAAAAAGTTAACATTAAGATGCAAAATGAGAATCATTGGATACTACATGAGGTAAGACATGTTCCAAAGTTGAGTGGGAATTAATTTTAGTAGGGCAACCCAGTGATGAGTGTTGCATAGTTACTTTTAATGATAAAAATAGGAAGGTTTTGAAAGGTTCCCTTGTAGTAGCAAAAGGTGTGAAAGTAGGCACCTTATATCTTTGTACAGGTCATATTGTTCCTTCTACTTTAACTATTTTAGAGAATGAATGTTCAAGAATAGTTGTTGTAGTTGAGAAAGGAGAACAAATAGCTATTGTAGATTCTAAAACAATGTTGTGGCACTATAGACCTGGGCACATGAGTGAGAAAGGTATGAAAGTACTTCTTTCAAAGAAAGTTTTATCAGGTCTAAAATGTGTTAATATGGATTTTTATGAAAGTTGTCTAAATGGAAAAAAAATAGAGTAAGTTTTGTGAAGACTAGGAAGGAAAAAAAAGGAAAAATTAGAGCTTGTACATACATATGTATGGGGACTAGCTTAGGTATCTTCCCTTGGTGGCTCTCATTATTATGTTACATTTATTCATGATGCAACTAGAAAAGTATGAATTTATTTTCTTAGGAAAAAATCTAATGTATTTCAAACTTTTAAGAAATGGAAATGCTTGGTTGAAAATGAGACTGGTAAGAAATTAAAATGTCTAAGATCTGATAATGGTGAAGAATATTGTAGTTATGAATTTGAAGATTATTGCTCTAATAATGGTATTTATAGATAGAAAATTGTTCCAAGGACTCCACAGGAAAATGTAGTGGCTGAAAGAATGAACAAGACTATAATGGAGTGTGCAAGGAGTATGAGGTTGCATGTTGGGTTGCCCTTACACATTTGGGTAGATGTTGTCAATACTACTATATATTTGATTGATAGAGGTCCCTTTACTCCTTTGGGCTGTGGTATTCTAGAGGAAGCATTGACTATTAAGAAGGTGAGTTTTTCTTTTCTCAAAACCATTGGTTGTGAAGCAGTTGCTCATATAGATTCTGAAAATAGAACCAAGCCGAAAGCTAAGTCAAATAAATGTGCATTTGTTGGATATGGCATTAATGAATTTGGTTATAGGCTTTGGGATTTTGAAAATCATAAAATTGTAAGAAGCATGGATATCATATTCAATGAAAAAGTGTAGTATAAAGATCTGTTGCAGCAACATGAAAAGAAAGAAGATAATTATGTAGTGTTGGATGATCCTCCGAAAGGTTCCAATGATTCCTCATGATGTGCAACACCCACAACAACAAATACCACACACACCAGTGAATGTTACATGGTCAACAAGGCTAATTTACCCTCTGGAAATATTTTCTCCCTCTTTGTATTCTATTTTACTAACAGATGCTAGTGAACCTAAATGTTATCATGAAGCTATACATGTGAATACTAAGATTCAGTGGGAGTCTTCAATGAAAGACAAACTAGACTTTTTGCTAAAAAGTAAGACTTGAGATTTATGCAAATTTCTTGTAGGTAAAAGGGCTTTACAAAATAAATGGGTTTATATGTTGAAAGAAGAGGATGGAGGTAAGAAAAGATTTAAAGCCAAGTTAGTTGTAAAAGGATTTACACAAAAAAAAGGCATTGATTTTGATGAGATATTCTCTCTTGTTGTTAAAATGACTTCTATCCATACTATTTTAAGTATTGTAGCTATTGAAGATTTGGATTTGGAGCAGGTTGATGTCAAAATAGCCTTCCTTCATGGTGATTTGGATGAAGAGATATATAGGGCTTAACCATAGGGATTTGAGGTCAAAGGTGAGGAGAACTTAGTGTGCAAATTGAAAAAAAGGTTTATATAGCTTGAAGCAAGGACCTCGACAATGGTATCTAAAATTTGACAATTTTATGCATGAGCATGGATGTAGTAGGTGTCATTTAGATCATTGTGCTTTTTATAAGAGGTTGGATGATGACAACTACATTATTTTATTTTTATATGTTGATAATATGCATGTAGCTAGGTCTAACATGGATCACATTAAGGGGTTGAAATGCCAGTTAGCACATGCATTTTCTATGAAGGATTTGGAGGTAGAAAAATAAATCTTTGGTATGAATGTTTGCAAATATAGGAAGAATAGGAAATTTATGCTATCTCAGTTTGATTATGTTGAGAAGGTGTTGCAACATTTCTCTATGGAGAATTCTAAAGGTGTCAACATACTTTTAACTAGTTATTTCAAGTTGACTAAGGAGATATGTCCGAAGACACAAGAAGAGGAGGATAAGATGTCAAAGATACCTTATGGTTCATCTGTAAGAAGTTTTATTTATGCTATGGTATGTACAAGGCCAGATATTGCACATGTAGTGAGAGTTGATAGCAAGTATATGAATCATCCCAGAATTGAGCATTGGAATGCAGTCAAATGGATTCTCAAATATTTGAGAGGAACATTTAGTATGTGTTTACACTTTGGGGGCTCTACTACTGACTTACAAGGCTATGTCAACTTAGATTTAGTAGGGGATATTGATACTAGTCATAGTAGTATAGGTTATGTATTTACTATTGGTTTGGCAGCTGTGAGCTAGGTTTCTAGATTACAACAGGTCAATTCTTTATCCACTATAGAGGCAGAGTATGTTTCTACTATAGATGCAACCAAGGAGATGATATTGCTTTATTTCTTCTTAGAAGAATTGGGACACCCTTAGAGGGATAGTTATTTGTTTACAAATAGCTAGAGTGTCATTCATCTTGTGAAGAATGCTTCTCTACATTCAAAGACAAAACACATACAATTATAGTACCATTTCATTCAATTAGTTTTGGATGATGGATAGTTAAAGCTCGACAAGATACATACTGATGATAATACAATGGATATGTTTACAAAGGTAGTGACAAGGGAGAAGTTGACTTCCTCTTTAGCTTTGGTTGGTCTTCTAGACTGAGTAGGTATTAAAGAACAACACATTCTAGGGTGGTTTGATCTAGTGGGAGCCCCATGTGGTAGTGGTATTGCTACAAGATCAACCTTCATGTGGGAGACTATTGTCTAGTGTGGAGTTTGATCAATCCCAAAGTGAGAGATTGTTAGTTTCTGATGACTAATCAGTGAAGTACTATACATACATCATAAATTCTTTGGGAATTTTTTTGGGCTACTATTCGCCAATGGCTAATATTCACCAATTGGTTATTGCTTATATTCACCAATTTATGGCTGACATATTCTTTTCTATGTGATCTATGATTTTATGATATTGTTTATATTTGCATGTAATTATTATTTCTGTCTGAGGTTTAATCCTAATAGGATTATGGTTAGGGTTAGGGTTAGGGTTAGGATTAGGGTTAGTGTTAGGATTAAAGTAAGTGTTAAAGTTAGGATTATAGTTAGGGATAGGGTTAGAGATAGGAAAATAGAAAGGGTTAGTGTTAGGGTTAGGGTTAAGGTTAAAATATGAGTTAGGGTTAGAGTTTGAGTTAGGGTTAGCATTATAGTTCAAGTTAGAGGTAGAAAGACCATATGGATTATGGTTAGGATTAGGGTTAGATTTAGGGTTTGAGTTTGAGTTAGGGTTAGAGTTAGAGTTTAGAATCAAGGTTAAGGTTAGAGTTAGGATTAGTATTACCATTACAATTAGGGTTAAGGTCCAACTATGGTAGAGTTAGATTTAGGGCTATAGTTACAGGTAGGGGTAGGGTGATAGTTAGGGTTAGGATTAGGGTTGGAGTTAGAGAAAGGGTTATATTTATATATAGAGTTAGCATCTGGGTTAAGGTGAGCATAAGGGTTTGAGTTCTTAAGATTAAAGTCAAGGTTAGGATTAGTGTTAGAGTCTAATTATGGTCGTGTTATATTTATTGTTAGAGCTAAGACTAGGAGTAGGGTTAAGTTTAGTGTTAAGATTAGAGCTAGGGTTAAGGTTATGATTAGAGTTGGGGTTAGGGTTAGGGTTATAGAAAGGGGTAGAGAAAGGATTAGGATTAGGGTTATGGGTATTGTCTAGGTTAGGGTTGGGTGAAGGGTTAGAGCATGAATTTGACTTAGGGTTAGGGTTATTTTTATAGTTTGAGTTAGGTTTATAGTTTGAGTTAGGAGTTAGAAATAGAATTAGACTTAGACTTAGAGCTAGAGCTAGAGTTGGGGTTAGAGTTAGAGTTTGGGTTATAATTAGGATTAGGGTTAGAGTTACAAATAAATTTAATGTTACTATTAGGGTTTGAGTTAGGGTTAATGTTAGAATTAAGGTTAAGGTTAGAGTTTTGAGTCAAGTTTAAGGTTAAAGAAAGGGTCAACGTTAATATTAAAGTACAATTATGGTAGAGTTAGATTAATGGTTAGAGTTAGGGGTAGGATAGGGTTATGATTATGATTACAATTGGAGTTAGAAAAGGGGTAGAAAAAGGTTTAAATTTAGGGTTATGGTTAGGGTTAGGTTAATGTTTTGAGTTAGGTTTTATATAGAGTTACATCAAGGTTAAGATTAGGGTATGGGTTTGAGTTAGGGTTAATGTTAGAGTTAAGGTTAGGGTTAGGGTTTTAGTCAACATTAAAGTTAGGGTTATGGTTAGGATTAGATTAAAATTATGGTAGAGTTATATTTAGAGTTAGAGTTAGATTTAGGGTTAGAGTAAGAGTTAGAGTTAGGGGTAGGGGTAGGGTTAGTGTTAGTGTTAGGATTAGAGTTAGGGTTAGGGTTAAGGTTATGGTTAGAGATATGGTTAGGATTAAGGTTAGGATAATAGTTAGGGTTAGAGATATGGGCATAGAAAGGGTTAGGGTCAAGATTAAGTTCAAGATTAGGGTTAGAGTCAGAATTAGAGTTAGGATTAGGGTTAGGGGGAAAGTAGGACCATTGTTATAGTTATAGTTAGTGTTAGGGGTAGGGTTACGGGTAGGATTTGTGAGACCTTGCCCTGACCCTTCATAGCACAGTTGATACATTATTATTTTGATACTCATAACTCGATATGTTAGAACATTATTTGATGCACTGAGCATTATTGTGCTATTTATAATGTGTGATACTTTACTTTTAGATATTTGATTTCATCATTTAATGCTTTACAAACATGTATGATAATGAAGTAAATGAATGCAAAATTAACACTTTAATTTTTCCAATTTTAATGAGTAGAATGAGATAAACAATTGATTTATAGAAAAATGGATGTTTTAATTTACATGAATTTCTTGATATGCATTCTTATGTGTGTGTGTGTGTGTGTGTGTGTGTGTGTGTGTGTGTGTGTGTGTGTGTGTGTGTGTGTTTCTTGAACTACTGATGTGTGCAATGAGTGTGCAAGAAATTTAGCCAGGAAACCCAATGGAAAGACAGAACTAAAACCCCGTGTTAATGTGTGCTATCTTTGCATTGTCATTCTTTGAAGGTTGTTCATCGGTCTTACTATTCCCCTAGCCTTTGTTTGTTTCCTATTAAGTCTTTAAGGCTTAAAAACATTAAATTTAAGTGCCCTATGGGTAAGGGTATGGGTGGGGAGTACTTTCCACCCCCTTAGCTTCTTTGTTTGACTTTTAGGGTCACTCAAAAACCCTATTTTTGATTGATTTCAAAAATTGATTGTATCCTCCATGTGTTGGTGACTCAAACCCTATCTTGAGTTTGCTTGAAGTCTAGTTGAGTTAAGGATCATACTTAGAGGCATTTTGGAGTAGTTTAAGGGTTGTTACCCAATCTCTAGTTTTTAGAGAGAAGTTGAAGATTGAAGGAAAGGAAGGATAAGATCTTCTCAACTTACCATTTTACCATAACTTTTTGTGAGGATAGGAGTCCTTCAATCTTTCAAATTTTTAATTCATGTTGTTCATGCTTGAATCATGCATAAGGCATTGTGTTTTTCTTTTTTTTTCTTGCTTGTGTGTTGGGATTGATTTGGAGGGATTTTAACTTGTTTTTGATGTACTCTTATGCTTGTCTTGATGTTTTTTTTTTAGGGTATTTCATAGGGATTGTTTTGGCATTACTCACCCTTGGATAGGTAAGAAGTGGTCATGTACGGAGGAAGGGCCTTAGTTGGACATCAATGGTGTAGAGTCTCCTCTCATGGTGAGAGGAGGGAAAGAGGGTAGGGTGTATGGGCCCCTACTTGTCATCACATACCTTGTTTGATATTGTGAATTCTTGATATGGAAAGGAATGAAAATCCTTGTGGTGATAGCCTTGAAAGGGCCTTGTAGAAGAATGGAAGTTCTTGTAGATTTAGCCTCAAAAGGGCTATGTTATAGTATGGTGATTGACGTCTCCCATTCGAAAACTCCACCTCCCCCCTAGTAAGGTTCTATTCTTGGACCTATTGTTTAAAATCAGATTGGGGTGCATGCTTGAATTGTTCATCTTATTATGTTGTTTTACCTCCCTGTTGGTTCTTTTCTTTCCCATGGTTCCCTTGATGCATTGAAGAATTTGGTAAAGATCTCTTATGAAGGCCCTAGAAGAGAATTCAATTGAATTGTAACATTATGTAAAATTGTATTTTAAATTTTGATGTATTTGGCAAATACGTTGAGTTTTCTTACGGGTTCTTTCCCGATGGAGCCTTGAACCAGGATGAATAATAGAGAAAGAAAAAGATTGTGGAAACCTCCTTGCATTGTTCTTATGTGACTTCAAATTATGCATATGTATGGGAGAAAATAGAATAATAGATAATGTCTTCAAATTATGAATTCTCCATCTTTCATTCATGTTAAGGAAAAGTAATTTGATATGTTGAAGTTTCCAATTCAATGTTTTATGTATTAAGAGGAAATGAAAATCCTACATTGTGGACAATGAAGTTATCTCTCTCCTTGTTGAATTTAATGATTGAAAAAGTCAAATTTGATTAAGACATTATCCATCTCCTTGAATTCTAAACATAAGGAACATATACCCTTGCAATATGATGAATTATAAAACATAAATTATAGGAGAGAAAAGAAAATATAACCATATACACATCCCTATAATAGTATTCTTGTTAAAAGGGAATCCATGTTGCCACTAAGAATGAATATCAATCCTAGTATAACAAAAAAAAAATAGCAAGAAGATTATATCAACACTTAGAAATTTGACTTCAAAAAAAAAGTGCAACTACAAGAGTAAAAAACTCTCTGGAAAATGTATGGAGGAAATTTTAAATTCTTCCCCAAGTCACAAAAAATATTTTCTAAGTTATTCCTCTTTGAATCTCAATTAAAATCATTGCTAATTCTTTAAATAATATAAATCAAATGAATTCAAAAAAATAAAATATCCAAATCCATATGTTAATGCATTTCTTATTGCCTCCTCTCAACCATTAAACTTTTGGCATTAAAACTCCATGTTGCATAGAAATGGGCAAGGTACGTAGGTCATTATATCTATTCATTTCATTAATAATAATAAAATGATATCACCCACTTAAATTTTCCTTCCCACCCATCTTTTACTTTTTTTCACCTTCTTATTGAAGGGCTAGGTGTGGACTTCACCCAACCCTGCCAGTATGAGTACTATCGCCACTAACGACCTTGTCTTGTCAAGGGAAGCAAGGAGAAAGTTTCACAAAATATAACTCTCCTTACATTTATTCTTTCCCCCATATCTTTTCCCCTGCACTGGATCCCTTCCATATCCATCACTCACACAAGGGGAGGATAGGTCTATACTGACAAACTTGGGTCAATGTGCATTTCCCTTTGGTGCATGAACAGGCTTAGGGAAGCATAGCGTAGATGGGAGAGAAGCATGTTTTGATCTTAGCATTTTTACCATGCTAAACAAGGACTTTTAAAACTATTGTGCCCTTGCTTCATTGCCTAGCAGTACCTTCTTTGCCTTGTACCCTGCAGATGGCAGTTGGTGACAACGCTTGGAAAACACATTGACTTAGGGTGTAGCATGTGGGGATTGGGAGGGAGATGTGACATGGGTTTAGGGTGTTCGAGTATTGGGGTGGGTAGTTAGTTTATATTATATGTAGATAGATTATATTTAATTTAGTTATTTTTAGATTTATGTTAGAATGTTAGTTACATCCTTAGGTTAGTATGTTTTGTTATTTTAAAGTTTTTGTTTAAAAGTTAGTTATTAATTATGTTAGTATTTCTATAGAGTGTTTAAAATAATGTCAGTATATTATGTTTTAAGTTAGTAAGTTTAGTATTGGTTAAATATTGTTAGTTTAGTTTAGTATTATGATAATTTTAAATTTAAGATAGTTTAGATTTAGTTGTAATTTAAATTAGTATTAGATTTGTTTAATTTTGAGTTAGTAGAAATTTAATGTTAGTTTAATTGATATTTTTTTGAAAGGTTTTCAAATTTTAAAATATAATTAGTAGTGTTAGTTTTAGTCAGTAGAGTTTTACTAATGAAATTTAGTTTTGGTTCAATTTATTAAATTTAGATATATTATTAATGTTATTGTTATTATAGAATAAATCTTAAATTTTAAATGCATATAGTTTTAGTAAGTATACTTAGTTTTAGTTTAGTTATGATTTATTAGTATTAAGTACGTAGTTAATTTAGATTTTGTTAATATATTAGTGTTAGTATGTTTTATTTGTGTAAAGTTTTTAAATTTAAGATATTTGAATCAACCAATAGTTTTCATTATAAGTGTTTAGATTGTAGAGTAAAATTGGACATTTGTCATGCCCAAATTACGTGGGCAAAAACACACCATTTTAAAATTTTTTTTTATAAATTTTATAATTAAAATGCTCTAAGTTTAATCTGATTTCTTGCAAGAGAAGTGAAGGTTCACTATGATTCATCTTAAGTTTAAAACTCTAGTGGATGAATACATCGTTAAGATTTTGAAGCTCTCGTTATTAGATTGATATCGATGTCTATAACATTTCAAATTAATCTTAAAATAATAGATTTAAATCCTCTATAACAATATATGAAAATTATTTAAATAACATTTTAAATGAGTTCGTTCCAAATTATTTTGAAAATATCAGATCAAGAACTCATTAAAGGAAAATATTACATCTACCGATACACCTATATAAACTATTAAGTTATGATCAATTATCAACCTATTGAATTAAAATTAAATAATATTAAAAAGACTAATTTATCATTGATATTAAAATTAACTAATCTTTTAACTACTCATTAAGTTATAACTTCTAGTTAATTAAACAACTAAAAAGATATTGAAAAAAAACTAAAATTAACATTAGTAATAAAAAAAAAACTAAATCTACCTTTACGAAGTTAAACAAAACTAGATTAAAATAACAACTAACTTTAATAACTAATTCTAAAATGAATATTACTAACATAAATATATATCAAAACTTAACAAATGACTATACATAAGTTATGACTAACTTAAAAATAACTTAAACTAACTACTAAGCAAAAATTAATTAACTAACCTAAATTTCATAAATTTAAACAAACTTAACTTAATTACATAATAAATACTATCAACTAAATTTTTTTTAATAAACTAAACTAATTTAAAAACTTTTTTAAAAAATAACACACACCTAACATGACTAACACTAACCTATTTCTAACCACATCCTACTCTACCCTTTTCCCGCTACACCCCCTACTCCCCATGCATTTCCCAATGCTCAGCATGCTATCCAACTCCACTAACGCTGCATCAGTACTGACTTCCCTAAGGAAAGAAGCACAGGCCTTAATTAAAGGACATGACATGCCCCAAATTTTCAAGCCCTCCCTAAAGGAAAAAGGTGAGCACTTTTAATGGAAGAAGAAAATGAGGTGATGGGATGGGGGGGGGACAGGTGATGTCACTCTCCCATCAGCAATCCACTTTACACAAAGAACTATTAACTATGCATTCCCCCAATACATGAGTCCAATGTGGATAGTAGGTGGGAGAAAAGCAAGGTTAAATTACTTGCTAACTTGTTTTAAACACAAAACTTAATACTTCCCCTACAAGTTGAGCGCCCATCTAGAGAATGAAGATGGGGATGGGGCATGGGGGCAGGGTGATGTCACCCCCACCCCATGATCACTTTGACTATGCCAAACATACTTTTTCTCTAAAACTTTTTAAATAAATTTTCAAATGTGGCGCCGAAGGGAAAGATGGGAAGGAAATTTAAGACAAAATGTTTATTAGGTAACAATATAGATATTTAGGACATTTTTAAAATGTTAAAAGTCTATTCTGGAATTTTTACACCTATTTAAAAATTGATTAAATTATATTTATATTTTTCAAATAGAATATAAAAGAAATCTTTAAAAGATTCTCTGTTGCCCAAAACCATTTAATTGTTTCTCCCATACAAACGACAGAGAGTTTTTACTCTCTTGAAACACTTTTTTTTTGAAATTTTTTCTAAGTATGGATTTACAAGGCAATGTATTTTTTTTCAAAGCAAAATTTAAAGGATTGTTACAACTTAATATACCAAGAATTTGAATTATCCATTTTATTCAATAACGCAATAATTTTTTTATTTTTTTTAATAATCATGAAAACTGAATCTACCTGCATAATCATAATTTTTGTTTTCAATGTATAAGAAAACTTAAAATGTTGCCAAATTGAACATCATCATTATTTCCATCCTATTTCTGATGTGCATCCATCTAAATTAAAATTACGATTAAATCACACGATAAACAATTATACTCAAACACCAATTTTATTGGGAAACCTGATTCAAAGGCTCAACCGAGAAAGAATCAGGAAGAAAACCTGACTTCGTTGCCATTACAAAAAAGTTTGAAATACAAATTACATAGGATTTCAATCTCGAATCACAACATTTTAATTGAATTTTCTTCTTGACCATCATCAAGGGATTCATAACAATTTCTGCAACATGTTTCTAGAACCATGGAGGGAACATAATCTGATCAGGTGACCACAGGCATGACCAAGAACAACTCAAACATGCATATTCATACAAGGTTATCACAATAGGATTCACAATGAATCAAAACTAGGGAAAGATGGATTCTTCCAATAGGAGAAGTCAAGCACAACACCAAAATAGATGCCCAATCGGGGCTATAAACCAAGAACTTTTGTTCTTCTATTTTAACATGCCATACTCATACAAGGTTTGTGCTAACAGGTAGGGGGCCATAACACCCTACCCTCTCTCCCTCTTCTCATCCTGAGAAGAGACTCTACATTGGTTGGAGTCCAACTAAAAAGACCTTTCCCAAAATTGGTCACTTTTGCCCTATCCAAGGGTGAGTAAGACCAAAAAACCCATGCAAGAAAATCTCAAAATTCAAACATAAACATGAAAGGAACTCATCCAAAATAACATGGTTTTCAAATCTTCCCAACATACCCACACACATACAAGCATTCAAACAACAATAATGTAGCATAAGCATGAAACAAGAATGAAATCTGAACAAGGGAGATGACAATTCCTACCTTCACAACGAGGTAATGGAAAATGAACAACTTTGAGTAGAGCTTTTCCCTTCCTTGCTTCAATCTTCCAAGTCTCCTCTCTAAATGTAGAGATTGGGTAACAACCTCCACTAGTCAAAGAATGGCCTCAAAATAAGCCTCAAACTCAATGACCAAAGGGATCAATAACTACACCCACCCACCTACAAATCTAGAAGCTCCTAACTCAACCCACACTATGGTTAATCACTAAATGGAGGTGAGGTGAGGCAACTCATGGTAACCAAATTCAATTTTCGCACAAAGGTAAAAATAGACTTTTTGAGTGACCTCAAAAGTCAATAAAAGGGGCTTACGGGTTGGAAAAGACCCCCAACCCATACCCATACCCCTTGGGTATAAATATTTCATATTTTAAAGCCTTAGGAATAGGTTTGGAACCAAACAAAAGCTAGGAAAAAATTTAGGACCAACTAACAACTCTAACAATACAGATTAAGCACTAATCCAAATTAAGGGATGACTAAACTTTATTAAGAACCAAATTAGCAAAAAGGACATTAACTTAATCCGACTTAGGTCCAAAGGTTACATAGCTAACCCTAACTAGCAAGCTAAAGAACATAAGCAAATTCACGAGTGTCAAGTGACACTATGAGAACACAGTTACAAACATTAACATTTACTGGTCACAAAAAGATACATACATACATCTCACAATAAATTTAATTACAAACAACAAGGTTTCCACAATAAGCACATAGGGATCAGTTCTGTTCCTTCGTCGGTTTTCTCCGCTAAAATATCTGCACACTCATTGCACATATTAGTAGTCCCAAAAATCACATGTACATATGTATATACGTATCATAAATTCACATAAATTGAAACATACATCAAACAGGGTTTCTTTCATCCTACTTATATCTTAATCATAAAAATTCCAAAATCAAGATGTTGATTCTGCATTTACTAAATTCATCAAAATAAATATACATAAAACATTAAATAATGAACACCAAATATTAGGAAGTAAAATCACACAACATGAAATAATATAATATGTTCTAAGCATCAGATAATGTCTTGACATCTCGAGTCTTGAGTATCAAAATAATAGTAATGTATCACTATGCTACGATTGGTCGGGGCGAGGCCTCACAACATTAGTTTTAAACTAATTTAATTAATATATTTAAAAGTTTTAGTGTACTTAGTGTTAGCTAGGACCTTGTTTCTTTTTAGTTAGCTTTAATACAGAAGTTTGTTAGTAATTGTTAAATTTAGATTTTAATTAAATCAATTTTAATTAAGTATGATTATGTGTATGTCTAGATGCGATATTTCTAAAGATTGGTTCTCGATTAAGAAATTTCTATTTAATTAGACTCGTACTCATTGAATTGTTATCCAATAATTTTAAATATATATATATATATATTGTAAAAATTATGTAATAATGAAACTAATGTCAATATTGATTTTATACGAGAGTATAAATTTAACGATTTATTCTTCCTAAAGATTTTAAACTTAAGATGTTATGTAGAGAACCTATACCTTAACTAGGAGCACAAACATATCAAACTTAGAGTAGAGTAATTTTTAACCTTAAAAAAAAAAATTAGTTGTGTGTTTTTGCCCATATATTTTGGGCATGATAGGATTACAGTTAGGGTTAGGGTTAAAGATACAGGTAAAGAAAGGGTTAGGGTAAGGGTAAGTGTAAGGGTTAAGGTTAGGGTTAGGTTTAGGGTTACAATATAAGTTAGGGTTAGAGTCTAAGTTAAAATTATGGTTATAGTTTGAGTTAGGGGTAGAAAAAATATTAGAATTAGGGTTAGGGGAAAAAGTAGGACAATGGTTAGAGTTACGATTAGTGTTACATTTAGAGTTACATTTAGGAGGGTAGCTTTTTCTCATTAAACATGTCCCTTAGCATAATAGAGCAATATAAGGATTGCAATGTTCATTAAGTAGTTTTATAATTTTATTAGTTACATTTATAAATAGACCATTAATTAATATTAATTAACTTAGCATGAATAGTGTAAAATGAAGGGTTGGTAAATATTATTGAGGAAATCATTACACTTAAAATGAGTGTAAAATGAATATTATCATTTAGAGTAGGTTAATAGTTAGAAATAGCACATCAATTTTATACATAATTTAATGATCAATATATTAATGATATTATCATGTAAAATCTTTAATAATACAAACACAAAGGTAAAGGAAATACATTTTAAATATTTGCAAGTATAGTTGAAAAGAATTTGAGCCAAAAAGTTAAATTGTTTATTTATTATCCTGATACATAGATGAAAGGAGAACTATATTCCATAGTACAATTATTTAGATAAAGTAATAAGTGAAAAATTGAAAGATGTGAAATCATCATATGTACCATGTGTATAGTCCTCTATAATGATGTAACTACATCATATATTCTTTAGAGATTAAAATTATAGTACAACCCTTGTTCATAATATGATCATCATAGACCTATTTCATCATGGGGGGAAATGCATCTACTTTTGTAGATGTGTTGCGTACATATTTGGCAACATCTTCCATCTGCATTATCTCTATCTCTTGTACATGATCAATTGATAAAGTTGCATTCTCAAGCGATTTTACCATAGTTTTACAAAACTATTAAATTATTCATGCACACTTCTAAAACTCTATCACAAAATAATGATTTGATCCTAGAGAAGAAGTTGGGTTCATGTTGGCAATGCTTGATTATGTATTAGAAGTTGCCATGCTAGAAATAAATCATGGAAAATAATTTAGAAAACATTAGCACCAATAAAAAAAGAAGAACAAATGTATACTCAATCAGAGGGATATAAATTTTAAACAAATAATGGTTTTGAGAAAACATAATAGGTCACTTAGTATAATCAATTGTGGAGAAAATGAATATAAAAACCATTTTAAAAAAAAAAAAAAAAATTATAATGAAATTTTGGATATGGAAACATGGTAATATTATGACCATTCATGGATAGCGAAGAATAGACAAACATACTTTTAAAATATTGAGTAACAATGTATTGGTTGAAAATCATGAAGCACAATTATTATGATTTATTTCAATTGAAGAATGTTTCTATAATTTGAATTAATATTATAGCTAGCATAATTTGAGGACCCAATTGATGATCATAGTTAAATTTACAAATTAGAGAATTAGTATAATGAAATTTCAGCCTAATGGTAATTACAACCATTAAAATGTGCAAATAATAAGGTTATCATGTTGGATTAAGCATATCCAATTATAGTTGTCATTAATTGGGAATGTGAACTATGAATGTACATAATAAGAATAATAGCATAATAGTTCACAATTATAATCACATATTGCAGTAGAACAAATAAATCTTTATTCTTAAATAATATGTTTTAAAACATCAATGATTTTCAAGACTTCTCAGTCTATATTCTTCTACTTTTCTCTTTGAAAGTTTTTTCCCATTTCCATTTTCTCATAGCAGTCATATGTAAAGGGTGGCATTATCCTCAAACCTTCCAATGACTTAACACAAGATACAACCACAAATGTCATTCCTACTCTTTCTCTTGGACCTATGTCAATTGTGCCTTTTGAAAGAGTTAGCCCTCATGATTTTTGAATAGTAAATGCCCATGCCAACCTCAATGGTGTTTGGAAGGTCCTACCTTTGTCTAATGGTGCTATTGGTATTATTTTTGGATGGTGGTCATCAAATGGTACTCCAGAGTCATTATCAAATTCAATTGTAACATATGTTTGTGGCTCAAGTGGAGTAGTTCCTAGTTTGTAGACAATATTTCTAATATATCCCAATGATCCATTAACAAGACTAGATTCTATCAATGGATTTGTAGTCAATATTACTCTTGCATTTTTATTGATTAATAACTCAATATCAAGTTCTTTGCTTGATAAATTTTCATTTCTATTACCATTCCTTGACTTGGTTGCAAGGCTATGTGCAACTAGATGTCTTAAAGAATACAAGATCCTCACGTTATGGTTATGAACATTGTCATTTGCAGAGAATAAATGCATTGTCTTATCAAACTCATCATTGCTTACAACGTCTAATCTTATGAAACTCTTCATTTCCTGAAAGCTCCTTTTTGTACAAATAGATGTTGAACTTTGTGCATGATGTCTCATTACCATGTTCTGCACAAAATACCTAAACCATAGATGTTTTCCAAATTGATATATTTGATCAAATGCTTTACAAATTCATGAAAGTATATCCATTTCTTTCTAGGCTCTAACCAATCACAAATTCCATCTAGAAACAGTGTTGGGAAAGTCATATCCAACAACCCAGATGTGACATACTCATTGATAGGTAATGTACCTATAGATGGCCATTCAATTAAAGTAGAAAAAATTGCATTAGGATTATTAACCCAAACATGAATCAATTTCATTTCCCTTTGATCATTATTTCACCTTTAAGTCATAGAGTTCGTGTGCTCAATTATATTACCTTCATCTATCTCCATGAGAGGACCTCATAATACAACTTCATTTACATCATAATCAAACTCCATGTGCACCATCTTTAATCTATGAAAAATATTCTCATCCATATTTTTAGGTAGGTCATTAAGAGAACTTTCATTTATCCTAACATCTACATAAAATTTATCATTTTCAACTTTTTATTTCAATGCTCTATAAATATGATCCATATTCACAGTAAAGTTAGATTGTGTACCACATTTATCCCTTCTTTGAACAATAATGAATAGTAAATGATCAACTATGTGTGGAAAGACTTTTGATACCTATTCAACATGCTAGGGAAAACTAATGGTATGTCCTTTATACTTGACTACCAGTTGCATGTGTAACTTGCTATATAGGGTTTACACGTGCAATCAAAATCTCTTCAACCTAAATTATATTTGCAAGCTCTTGTGGTTGGCATCCTAGATTGATATTATTTGATGATTGAAACTAATGAATTCATGGCTCTTGATGACACCTATTGCATATTGGACCCTCATTGGTGTGATATACTTTCATTCCTCCATATGACTCCTACAAAACATAACACATATTTGGTTTTTTCAAACTACCTATGTAACATCTAAACTACATTTGGAATCTTCTAAACTTGGATTGAAGCATACCATTTGGGTTGGGCATGTTTTCTCTATCACCTTCTAATTCATCAGTCACATGGATTTGACTTCCATGTTGCGGTGTTTCTGGGACATGTTCTACAAATTGAGACCCTTCGTACTCAATGTTTAGTTGATTGTTTGCATCTGTAGGATACTCATGTATGTAACTTGGTTGCACTTCAACAAGTTGTGCTTCAAAAATTTGTGCATCTAGAAGGACCCTCTCAGAAGTATATTAATGATTGTTTCTATGTACATTTGTGTGCTCTCTTTCATCAGTTTCTAGTTGTGCCACTAACACTTCAAACCTTCTTCTACCATAACTTTGCCTGTTTCCTTGATTTAATGTTATTCTGTGTTGCTCTCTTCCATTTTATGTCTATTGTTTTTTTTTTTGTTGTTGTGGATGTCTATGTTATTCTCTACAATATTCTCTTTGATACTGCCTTTGGTATTCTCTTCTTGCCTCCTCTGATTCAAAATTTAACCTAGGTCTCAACATATCTAGTACAAAAATAATATTAGTGAATTAAGATATATATTTCATGACACTAAATAATTTGTCATATCAATCATATAAATTAGTAAAATCATTTATTATAATGTATATATTATTTATTTAAGGGATAATTTATTTAGTAGACATGAGAAAAATTATAGAAATGAAGATTACTATATAAGTAGTTAAATTTATATAATTTTTGCACAAATAAAGAAAACTAATATTTAAAATGAGTAAAATCAAAGTATCTATGAATGAAGATAAACAATTTAAAGATTTAAAAATTATTGAAAAATATATTAATTAAGAAGAAATAAAGTAAGTATGAATAATAAATAAGAGAATACATTAAAAGATTATGGAAATGCATTTTTTTAAAGAAATATACAAACATGAAGATATAATGTGTATTTATTTAAGAAAAAATTGGATACATCATGTAAATAAATTATTTTATTTATGAATTCAACATTTGATACATCATTTTCTAAAAGAATGATCTAAAAGACCTTTTATTGCAAAACACATGTATACATGATGTCAAACTTTGCAATACAAAATTCCAATACCAAAAATATTAGGCAATCCACTTTATGAGAAAGTGAATTCCCATTTTACAATACAATAGACTAATACCCAAAAATGATGTTGATCTCTACTTAAAAAAACCCAATGACATATTATATACCATTGTGTTAGTATCCACCATCCATTAACCCATTCATGAGATCAACGTATCTATTCTTGAGAATAGGGTTGAAGAGTTTTAGTATGTGAAAAGTAAACTTTGTAAAATTGTCATCGACTAAGTGGAGACTTTAATTTATCAACAACAATCCCAGACCACCAAGAATCATTCTTGAAGAATCTACCACCAAATCCAATGGGATGTATTGTGGAAGGTAAACAATTGAGATGTAGGTCTAATATCCTCTAGAAAAAGCTCCTCCACAAGAGGTTCTTTTGTGAACTCATCAGTTATAAAATCATCATATTAAATGAAAATCTTAGGCCTTTGAGCATGGGCCACATGTCTAATAATAGTGCCATGGAACCATGGTCCCTAGAAATCATCCTCATCAGAATGAACTTCAACTTTCATCCCATAATTGAAGTTCCTAATTTATTTATACCTTTAGCATTAACACAATAAAAACAAGTATTTGATTATTTTATTATAAACATATAAATCAACCCTTAATACAAAGTTAAATATTTCTTAAATGTTCATAATAAAATGCATATGGTTACATATATGTAAACAAAGTAATATTTATTATTCTATGAAATATTTACATTCTAATGTTTCAAATATGGTGGTATTGCCATCCCATTTTGAAGCATTACAAATATTTTTAGTTATAGCTAACATTATAATAAATTGCTTACTATTATAATATTTTAAAAAATGGTGGCATTAACTTCCACTTTCTAAAGATTGATGCCTAAAAAATAATATTTATTCTTTTAAAATTGCATATAAAAAATAAACATAAAATAAAATAAATATATGGTTATTCTAATTTTCAAATAACAAAATTAAAGTATAAATTTAATTTTTCTTATTTAGAAACAAATAAATTGATATTTTATTAAAAATATATGGTGATATTGTCATCCACTTTTGAAACATTGCAAATATCTTTAGATATAGCTAAAATTATAAAAAATTACTTACTATTATAATATTTTAAAAATGGCAACATTGCCTGCCACTTTTCAAAGATTGATGCCTAAAAGTTAATGTTTATCCTTTTAAAATTGCATTAACAAATAAGCATAAATTAAAATGAATATATGGTTACTTTAATTTTTAAACAAAAAAATTAAAAGTATAAATTTAATCTTCCTTATTTAAAAATAAATAAATTAGTACTTGAATAAAATATTTAGAAAATGGTGGCATTGCAATCTACTTTTCAAATATTAATGTGTAAAGATTAATTTTAATCTAAATGTAAATTAAAAAACTATTATAATCTAATTCAAAACAGTAATCTAAATCAATATACTAATCTTAATCAAAATACTATTATAAATAAAACTACTTTTGTAAATCAAAATAGTAATCATTAAATTTATAGTTTACTATTTTTAAAAATAATAATTATATGATGGCATTGCTATCCATATGAAATATTATAGAAAAAATATATCATTAATCTAAAAAATACATTGTAAAATATGAAAAAATAATAATCTATGGAAATCATATCTAAATATATAATATGCAACTATATCTAAATAATGCATGAAACATGCAAATGTAATTTTGAATACAACAATGTAAAAATTAACTAATCTCATTTAGAAAATAAAATACAACTAAATTTAAATAGTGTAACTACTATTCTAAATGCAGATAGTAATCTAAATGTAAAATAAAACTTTTTAGAAGAAAAAAAAAAAACATTAAGAAGAAGCTTACTTTTCTCTTTGATCTCCTTCTTGATCTTTAAATTTCCAATGCTTGTCCAAATGATTTATATTCCTCTCTTCTACCTCTCAAAAGAAATCAAAGCTTTATTCTCAAAACTTTTGACTTTCTTTGCAAATCTACTCTTTTCCAAATGCAAAGCAAAAATGAAAGGAGACGAGTGTTGTATAATGAGAGAAACAACTCTTCATCTCCCACGAAAAGGCTCTTCATTGTCCACTAACAAACCGGCCTTTGGTGTTTGGATACATACTTGCCAATGAGTGGTTCCAAGTTCAATTTCCAATAAAAGACCCTTCAATTTCCACTCCCTAACTCTCCATTCAAATTCAAAATTACAAAAAATAATTTTTTAAATGCCAATAAGGCGTTATTATAAAATGAAATTAAAATAAAATAATTTACAAACATCTGGATGCTAGTAGTTAAAAAAATAAAAAATAAAAAATTATAAAGGTTATGGGCCACCACCCCCACCACCCCATTTGCGCTTAGCTTGGTAGTAACTACCACTAACAGCAACAACAATCACCATTGTAGCCAGTGGGCTTCCGTGGCTTTAATTTTTTTTTCATTTTTTTCATTTTTTTTCAATTTTTTAAATTATTTTTTATTTTTTATAATTTTTGTAAAAAAAATTTCAATTATTTATTTTTCTTATATTTATGATTAATTAATTTAATTTCTTTTTAATTCTTAAAAATTTTCTATTTTTTTATTATATATATTTTTATTTTTATTTTTAGGTGCCTATTTTTTTGGGTCCTATTATTTTGGGCTTCATTTGACATCCTCTTATTTCAGCTAGCTATTATTTTGGGAATTCTTTTTATTGCTTTTTATTTTAGGAATGGTTTTTGTTTAATATGAAAATTTGTAACTATTTCGTTTTCTTTTTTATTGACAAGGAATCTTGGCATGTTCCCATGCTGGGCATTTGTGCTACCATTGTATAGAATGCCTCTCAATGTAAATATTATATTTAGTAATTTTGTGAACACTTCTAAGAATAACCAACACTGAAACATAAACAAAATCATAGCCCAATGAAGTAAATTTCAAATCTGTAAGAGAACAAGCATTTAATCTCTTACTTATCCTTATATCCATTTTCTTTAAGAAGCTATTCTATGATAAGAGAAAAGAATAACGAGTTGATTATCAATACTATATTTTTGTAATGGTGTCTATTGCCTTTCTAAAGCCATGACTTGAGCTCTTCTAGTGATTGCATGCCCACAATAATACATATGTGCATTAACACTGTATACCTTATATATATCTTAAACAAATAGATATATGTATGATCTAGACAACATATGGTTTTAATATAACAATAGCCATCAAAACAAATCTAATACTATTAGTGGTTAATGCAAACTACGTGTTCTTCCATGTATTTCCATGCTGTTATTTTTGGATCATCATGGATCACTACTTGGAAATTTATGTGCTCTAGTTTACTCCTCCAAACTATGTGTATTAAATTCCAAAGTTTATGCTTAAACCGAGGTAGTTCACACATCTAGTTTAACTATTCCCAACCTTAGTTAATTGTTTGATGTGTTGGTTAAACTCTAGTTTAACCCAACACTAGTTTTATGCTTTACAATAATTGTAATTTTTACTTTTAAAGCATTTGTTGCCATCAATATATATATTCCCTTTGATGTTCTATGCAGCTAAAGCTGGAAATTTCACATGGTATCAGAGATTAGTTGTAAGAAAGGAAAAACACAATTTTCTCTATTGCAAGTATAGGAAATCAGAACTGAAAATAGAATCTCTAGCCCCTATTATTCTCACACTATACAACTACTTTGTTTGAGAGCCTAAAATTTTGCTTCATCTCTAAAGTAAAGGCCTCTATTGAATAGTTAAGAATACAATGGTTGAACCCAATTCACTAGTAGAGAAATCTAAATACTTCAACCATATGGATGAATCATTTGGTTTGCTATGCTTGTCCATGTCTCAAGAACTATTGTTTCATGTTGACGCATGCAAAACTCCAAGCCAAGTTTGAAATACCTCGGAGACCCTATTTGGCAAGAAAGAAAAAATGTGGGTCATATCCTAAAAAATAAGCTCATTGCATTTGATCCAAGGAATTTTGACAATATCCATTATTACCTCGCAAGTTCAAAGCTATGTTGCTTCAGTTGAAAAGATGTGGTATTGATAAGTCTAATGAAGAATGTAAGTTAATTCTTTCCATTCTATCAAAGTTGGGTCTAGAATATGCATTATTTGTATCTTCTTTCCACACAATTAGACTCACAACAAGAGGAAATTGGAAGATGTTCACACTTAATGCCTTTATTGAGTCTCTAATACATGAGCAAGATAAGCTTATTAAGATGGGTACCTTGAAGAATTCCAAAGTTAATACACTTATTATGTATACAACTGGGAATAATACATCCAATCAGCAATCCAAAGGAAAATGGAAGAATGATTTAGATCCAAGTAAGGAAGGTAATTGAGAACCTACAAATGGGTCTATAGGCTCAAAAGAAAAGGACACAAAGGGAAAATGAAGGTACACCTACTGCAACTGCGAGTATCATCCAGAATCATCATGTATGAAGAAGACCATTGATCTTATCACATAGACACTTCAACAAGATAATCTTGGTGGTCTTATTTCAAAGAGTGCCAAGAAGTAGAAAGAAAATACAACAGAAACCAAAGGAAATGCTCATGCATTAATAGCTATTCATTCTTCCTTAGATACATGGATCATAGACTCTAGAGCTTCACACCACATGGCAACCATAAAAGATATTATTTTATCTTTGAAACCATATTTTGGTTCTATTCTCATGGGAGATGGATCTCCTATAGAAGAAACTAGAATTGGGAAGGTAGAGCTTGGAATTGGAAGTTTTGAGAATAGCTTGCATATCCCAAAACTTTCTATATATTTACTTTCTATGTATCCAATGACACATACTAGAACTGGAAGGAGAGTTGAATTCACACCAGATTAAGTCATAATCTATTACATGCAAGATAACTCTAAATTTTTTTTTGGTAAGGTGAATCATCAATCTCATCTGTACACTTTCTCTGATTTTGTTGCAAAATCAGATTCTACTTTACTTCCAACACATGCAAATGATGAAAGTAGAATTTGGCATGAAAGATTTGGACATCTAAATTTTAGATAGATGCACTAGCTTAGCAATTAGGGGATGGTAAAAGGCTTTCCTACCATGTGATTCTCAAATGGATTTTGTTAAGGTTGTGCTCTTGGAAAACATCTAAAAGAAAAATTTCCCAAGGGAATCTCATGGAGAACCTCCTCTCCTCTAGAGCTTGTTCATATTGATTTAATGAGTCCTTTTCCTAAGCATTCCATGACCAAAGACAATTATTTTCTTACATTAATTGATGATTACTCAAGTTACACATGGGTATACTTTCATAAATACAAATTTGAATTGTTTGAGAATCTCAAGCTTTTCAAAGCCCATGCAGAAAAATAATTGAGAAAATTGATAAAGATCATCTGCACAGATAATTGGGGGGGAGTACATCAACAATGATGTCTAAAATATTTGTGATGAAGTAGGAATATAGTTATAGTACATAGTTCCACATACTCCACAACAGAATGGGGTAGCTAAGAGGAAGAATTGAACTTTAAAAGAGATTGCTAGTTACATGTTGCATGCTAGGTCACTTCCCTCAAAATTGTGGGCTAAAGCAATCAATTGTACTTCATATATCCAAAATAGATCTTTTCACAAATTTGTTAAAGGAAAACTCCTTTTGAAGCATGGAGAGGTATACAACCAAAAGTTACTCTTTTTTTGTATTTTTGAATCTTGTTCATGGGCTCACATTCCTATTGATAAAAGGAATTCTTTAGAGCCTCTAAGCAAGGAATGTATCTTTTTTGGTTACCTAGATGGTGTAAAGGGTTATATATTGCTAGATCTTTTTATAGAACTACTCTTCATTGAGAGGAGTGTATATTTTGATATGAAATTCCCATGCTAGCATCTTAAATGTGACATGCTACCACTTCTATGCTTCGTCCTCTCATAGATCTTGAGGATGATGGAGATACCACAAATCTAATTCTAGATTCATCTGAATCTGATGAACATGAACATGCATGTCTCAATTGGGATTCTAGTGATGAATTAACATCTCCAATGAGTAGAAAAAGAACATGGAGCTTGGCTAGTATATATAATACTCTTCATGAATTTTCAATTACTCATTCCATTATTCTAATGCATGTTTATCTACTTCAAGCACCAAATCCTCAAACTCATGAAAAAGCTATAGGGAATCCTCATTTGGGTGCTACCATGGATAAGGAGCACAATTCTCTTATTGTAAACCAAACTTGGGAGCTAGTTCCACTTCCATCCAATAGAAAGCTTGTCAAAGAAATAAATCAGCCAATGGTCAAGTGAGAAAATACAAAGCAAGGTTGGTAGCCAAAGGTTTTTGGCAAGTTCAAGGCATTGATTATGATGAGATTTTTGCTCCTGTGGAAAAAATGGATTCCATTCGATTGGTTGTAGCCATTGCAATAGAAAAAAGGTGGGAGATTCATCACATGGGTGTGAAAAATGTTTTTCTTCATGATGATCTTAAGGAGGAGATCTACATGGACCAGCCACAAGGTTATGTACGTAATTCCTCATTAGTATGCAAGCTCAAGAAATCACTTTATGGCCTCAAATAGGCACCTCATGTTTGGTATGCTAAAATGGATTCTTATCTTTTGTCTCAAAAATTTTAAATCTAATCCAAATGTTTATATGTTTAGAACATCAAACTCTTTTTTGCTCATAGCACTCTATGTAGATGATTTACTAATCACAGGTGATTCATGCTCAACAATCACAGCAACCAAGGCAGCTTTGCATGATACCTTTGTTATGATAGACATGGGACTTCTTAATTTATTTCTTGGTCTTGAAATTAGTTAGAATGAATCATGTGTCACAGTTGCTCAATCCAAGTATGGAAGAGATCTCTTGGTTCGATTTCACATGAGTGATTGTAAACTAGGACCCACATCTTTTCCATCTAGGGTCAAGCTGGAAGATGGAAAAGATACACCACTAGCTGATTGCACACTCTATCCTTACCTTTTGGGAAGTCTTCTTTATCTCACTCATTCTCATCTAGATCTATCATATGTAGTGGGTGTTGTTTCTAGATACATACACGAGCCTCATGAACTACTTTGGAAAGTTTCCAAGCATATCCTTCATTATGTTCAAGGAACTATTAGCTATGGGATTCATTATTCAATTGGATGAACTTTGGATCTCATTGGCTACACTGACTCTAATTGGGTTGGTGATAGCATTGATCACAAGTCCATGTCAGGCTACATTCTTAATTTGGGTTTTGGTCTCATCTTTTGGTCAAGCAAAATGCAATCTTCCATTGTTCTCTTATCCACAAAGGAAAAATATCGAGGTGTTGTCAATGCTACCACATAGACTATTTGGCTGCAAAATTTTCTCATTAAGTTGGGTATCTCATTTCATCAATTGGCCATCATTTGGTGTGACAATCAAAGTATATTAAAGATTTGCCAAAATCAAATACTACGACAATGGAAAAAATACATCGAGATCCATATGCACTTCATCTGAGATCTCATTCATGATGGCATCATTGATTTACAATATTGTCCTATGTCTCATGAGATTGCTGACATCTTCATAAAGTCATTCACTGAGCAGAAGTTTCAACTTCTCCAACATTTGCTTCGGGTGAAAAACACTCTAACATCTCAGTTCTCTTCTCTTGTAAGCATTCATTTTGAGGGGGGTTTCTTCCCACTAGGTTTTCCCTCTTTCCTCAGTCTGTTCTTAGGTTAGGCAGTTTGCATTAGGCCAGGGTGGGGGGGTGTTGTGTTAGTGGTGAATGCAAACTACATGTTCTTCCATGTATTTCTCATGCCATTATTTTTTGATCATCATGGATTACTGGTTGGAAATTTATGTGTTCCAGTTTACTACTCCAAACTATGAATATTAAATTCCAAAGTTTATGCTTAAACCAAGGTAGTCCACACATCTAGTTTCACCATTCCCAACCTTAGTTAACTGCTTGATGTGTTGGTTAAACTTGAGTATACTCTAGCACTAGTTTTATGCTTTCCAGTAATTGTAATCATTAATTTTAAAGAATTTGTTGCTATCAATAAATATTAATGTATTTTTTTAATCTATTTCTCTATTTTATCTTCAGTTTCTCTATTCATATAGAGATATTATTATTAGTTTTTTTTCCTTGGATGTTCTATTTAGCTAAAGCTGCAAATTTCACAAATACTACATGCAATAACTAAAATCTAACAACCCTCTACTAAGAATATCCATGTGATGTAGACATAATGCATTGAGAGTCTACTCAAACTTCATATTCTTGTTCGATGGAGTTAAACAGCTTGGGCAAGCCAAAGCTTATTACACATGCATTCCATCCTCCCAACAAAACTCACAAACTCCCTTTGACAATAGAAGAGCAAGAAAAGTAGGCTCCAATGGTGTCAATAAAGATGAGAACCAAGATAGAAACCCTAGCCAAACAACCCAACTCAAGCTATGTAATGAGTGGAAAAAATAGCTGAGATCAGAGGGAAAAGCGCTCCAGCAAAAAAAGCAATGCTCAATGCACATGTAGTCTGGAAGGCTAATTATAAATGTTGCATGTTCAAATCCCTTGATGGACATGTTCTCTCTATTGGCATAAAGTTATTTTCCATTAGTGACAACACTTACAGTTCACACCGAGTAATACAATTCACACCGAATAATACAGTTCACACCGAGTAATACAGTGCAGACTGAATGATGTCAACACAGTTCAAACCAAGCACTAAAGACATAGTATTAACCAAGTGAAGTTGCACTTAGTTTCAACCGAGTAAAGATGCACTCAGTATTAACTGAGTGAAGTTGCACTTAGTATCAATTGAGTAAAGATGCACTCAGTATTAACTGAGTGAAGATGCACTTAGTGTTAACTGAGTAAAGATGCACTCAGTATTAACTGAGTGAGGAAGCACTCAGTGATAACCGAGCTCAGGAGGTTATCGAAGAAGTTAGTTTCTACCGAGTGACACTATATCTATCGAGTCACCAATGGTTACCAAGTTCCAGGCAACGTTGTATGACTAGTATGAACCGAGCCCCTACCTATACCGAGTGCATGACAATGCCGAGTAACGTAGTGGATGCCACGTATCAGAAGGTCATCAAGTCTGTCTGAAGAACCCGAGCTTATTTTACTATTTGGCCGACCTAGTTATATTTTGTTCACTTTTTTTTGGACGAACTTGCATGAATAATTATTGGAATGGTATATATATATAATGTATTATATCATTCTAGAGATATATACAATTGACACATTCAAGAATACACAAGAGATAGAATATTGCAAAAAAGGAGGGACATAAGATATGATATGTGAATTCATTAGCAGAAACGAATACTCAGCAAGGTCTACCAGGAGCAGAAATGATTTCATCAATCACAGAAGGTGATCTACAATAAAGATCTCAGTCAAGTTGTAAGTTGATCTGTTGGTTTCTCCTAATAGGTGAATCATTTTTTTTGTAAATCCTTTAACAAGGTAGACTTAACCGTCTTTATTCAAATCTCCTAAGAGAGTGTATACTTGTAAAGTATGTTTGTAAATCCTCTAACTAGGTAGATCTAGCAATCCTTTGTGCTCCTAACAGGGCAGATCACCGAAAGTGATCATTCTAAGACTTAACCAGCCAACTTCATACTGTAGTAATGAAGCTTTGTGGGTATCATCCCCACCCTAATTTTACTTTCTATTTTTGGAAGCTTTCTGGGTCACCAAATCTTTGTGCATATATGGTTTAAATCTTTAATAGTTTTTTTTATATGCAGTAGGATAAATGAGTAAATGTTGTGTATGGTTGGCTTAAAAGTTTTATTGTTACTGATTCACCCCTCCCCTCTCAGTAACCTATTATATCTTCAATATTTCCAACAATTGGTATCAGAGCCTTTTGGTTCTCAGGACTAAGTTTGATAGCTTGAGCAAAGATCTAAGTTATGGAGATATTTAGACTGGAGAAAGTTATTGAAAATGAAAAGTTAGATCTAGAAATGGCCATGGTTCAACTCAAAAAAGCAAAGGAGTATCTTTCTCAATCCTTAAAAAGAAGAAAGGAACTTGCAAGACAAATGAATGACCATCACTATGTTGAAGAAAAGATTGAAGATTTGTTACCATCAAGTAGTTCAGAAGAAGCTGACAAGGCAATCAAAGAACTTCTAGAAAAGAATGGATCTCTACAAGAAGAGGTAAGAAAGCTTAAAAGAGAGCAAGAAATGTAGTCAATTAGGCTATGTGAAGTTTTGGAACAAAGAAAAAAAGCACAAGAAGAATTGGAAGATAAAATCCATAATCAATCCCATCAGCATGAAGACCTTATAGACCAACTCTCTAATGCAAATGAAGAAATCAAGATTCTTAGAGTACAAAATGAAAGTCTACAGAATGATCTAAGAACCAAGAGACAAATCAATGAAAGCTTGGAAAATGATCTAATCTCTGAAAGACAAGTCAATGAAAGAATGATGAAATCCCAAGCAGATATGAATCAATTAAATCAACAAAATGAGGAAAATCTATATAGACATAAAGGTAAAGCTGGTCTTGGATACAAAGAAGAAGGTGAATCCTCCAAACAAGGTGAACAAAGGAATTGAAAATCCACTTGTAATCACTGTGGCAAGTTAGGTCATACATCAAACAAATGCTAGAGCAATGGAAAAGAAAAATTCAATGGTAAATGCTTCAATTGCAATCAGCATGGTCACAAAGAAAATGAGTGCAAGGAAAAACCAAAATTTGAAGGCAACTATCACAAATGCAAAAAATATGGTCACAAGGCATTCCAATGCAGATCCAAATCACTCAATCTAGCTGAACAACTTGTCAAAACCATATTTGGATGGGACTACAACACCTGGTGCAAATGTCACTATTGTGGAGAATATGGACATACTGGCATAAATTGTGCAAGACATCACCTAAGGAAGAAGGACACTACTGTAAGGTGCTACACTTGTATAGAACTTGGTCATATAGCTAGAAATTGCATGAATATAGAAAGAATTGAAGATGAGAAGAAAATCAAAGCAGACAACATTCAGAAGAAAATGAAGCAACAGTGGATTCCAAAATCTACCGAACAAGATAAGTAAAGCAATGGCAATATCACTCAAGAAATGAGTGATTCCACCATTTCCAATTAATATTCATAAAAGAAAGTATGGAACTGCATCCTCCAAGAATTATCCTAAATAGCTCCACATGAAGGAAGATGATCAAAACAATATTTAGATACACTTTGATCCTAGTCTTAATCGAGTTCGGTCGGGTGCAATAAAGTTTCATTTACCGAGTTATATCAACCGAGCAAGGTAGGTTCATGACCTTACCGAGTTAGGTCGGTACATCAATTTTTTCTTTTGATCACCGAGTTGATAGTATCTACTGAGCAAGTGGATGAAAACATGTCAATTCATCTACCGTCGTACCAAGCATTTATGACGAATGTTTCGTTAAAAAGGGAAAAATTTGATCTCATTCTTCACTACGAACTTTGAGCTAAGTTATCTTCTGCAATTCCAGAGCAAGCTTAAAGTGATTTCGAGCAAATTTTTTTTAGAGTGAAGAATCTATTCAGAATTTCTCTTCACTTACCAAGCAACAATGGCATCCAGTAGCAGTAGCTCCAAGGCAAAGAGAGGCTCAAAAATACTAGTTAAAGGTGTGGAATGGAAGGCGCCAAACTTCAAATTAGCACTAGCAATTGCAGAATCACTTGACCCTAACGATGCCCAGTCTTGAATTCCTCCAAAAGTACTCCTTGTAAATGATATTCGCTCTCATTTCAAATGTTCCATTCAAGAACTTGGAAACCTAGAAATTGATAATGCCCTAGGAGAAATGAGTGTAGATGGAAATTTGAAACCCGAGCATAAGCATCTTGAAACAAAAGGGTTAACCCACATTTCACATTTGCCAAGAAATTTTCAAATTAAATGGGTTAGGTATGTACTAAGTCAGGTTCACAACGGGCATTTGTGGTTAGAGCAACCAGTGCTTATCACAAAGAAAATGATTAACAAGATTACTGGCCTTCCCATATTAAGCAAAGCTAAGACTACCAAAACCCTAGGTCGGGAAGAATTACAAAGGCTAACCCAAATAGAATGGGATGGTAGAGGACTCAAGCTCAGTATAGTAGCTTACGCTGAATTAAGATTTGGTATTCACATCATTGCTCATAAAATTTACAGTTCCAGCCGTCCAAATAGTGCACCTTGTGAAGCAGTAGATTTAGCATATAAGGTAGTAAAGAAGAATGTTGAGTTTGATCTATTTGAATTGCTTTTGTCTCAATTTAACAAAAATATGAAAAGCATAAGGACTTTAAAGAACAATTCCTGCAAATTTGGTTCACTTTTGATTTGTTTATTTTTCTATGTTCAAAAGTATTTTCCATCAAAAGGATCAATAGTATGGAGAAAAGATATTCCCATTCTTTATCAAATAAATGAGTTCATTGCAGAGTTAGGAGAAAATTTTGACAGTGTTTTGGATAATTACTTTGAAGATTTTAAGGAAAGAATGAACAATAGGTTCCGAATTCTACCAAAACTAGTTGAGGAATATAAAGAAGATCTATTCTTTATGGTAGATTGTGACAAAGTATACATACAGGCAGTCAGGCCTCGAGTTGCATGGGTGAAACCTCTTCCTTATGAGGTTAATATTGATGAAACCAGAGATATCATAGAAACACTGGTGAATGATCCAGTAGACCCAAAGCAACCAATCTTTGGAATGTATGATGAAGCTAAAGCCAGAATTGAACTTTCAATGAAAATCCCTTAGGTCATTAGCAAAGGAAAGAGGAAGATTGCAAAGGTAAAAATAGAACTTGGTCCTCTGATGATTACTAAAGGGAAAGGAGAAGATGATGAAGAAGAAGAGGAAACCAAGTCAGAAAAAGAAGAGGAGCCTCAACGGAAGAAAGGTAAGGTGATTATCACCAAACCTAAAAAGCAAGCTACTGTAGTCTTCTCTAGAAGAACAAGAGAGGGGAAGAAGGAACCTGTATTTGTCAAGCCTCCACTCACATTTGAGGCAAGGTTGAAGCAATTAGAAGAAGGTACTAGCTTCACAAACTTCAAAGAATTGAAGTTTGAGACAAGCACAGAACAGGAGAAAATACAGATTGAGGAGTTGGTATTAAATAAAATGGGAAGATGGAAATACTCTCTAGACGAGATTGCCTCTCAGATCCCTAAAGAGCTATTGGAGGGGTTGCAACCAAGATGGTAAATTGCAACCAAAACTGTCAAAGATATCTTTGAGAAAACCCTAAAAAATCTCTTGCCGAGTCTCACTGATGCAGAAGTAAAGAAATCACTGAAAGATCATGAAGGTAATATGATGATTAGATTTCACACTTGTTTGATACTTATCAAAGACATTGAGCATGTTGTCAATGATACAACAAACATGTGGAAACATATCTATCATCTACATAAATCCAGTGAGGATATTGTTGAAATCAAAGCCAATGACAGTAGTGATGATGATGACATTGAAGATATTCTAGGGGATCTGCATTCAATGATGATAAATGTTGAGGAAGAATTCAAGGAAGATGAAATGGAGGAAGATGACAAGGAAATGGAAGAAGAAGAAGCTGATCAAGCTAAGGAGGAAGATGATCCTGTAAAAATTGCAGCCAAAGTCATTGCATCTCTTCCTCACTCTCGACCTAAAGCAGCTACATCAACTGTGGGGATAGCCTCTACTAGTGAGATTGTGTGCACAACAGCTTCATCAATATCTCAATCTTCACCTGTCTCCTCTCAGCTTTGGTTACCATCTATGCAAGTGTCTACCACTTCATTAACCAAGCTATAGCCATCTTCATTGACCGAGGCATCATCAGCTACAACAGTAAGTTCATCAGGCATATCAACTTCTACTACAGCGTGTACAGTAAGTGTACCCACTAGTAATTCAATTTTGACAACTTCATCTGCTCCAATTTTTGCATCTGTTAGTTCTCCCATACCGACTTGTACGACAATCTGGGGAAGAACATCAATTTTTGATACTGTTAGCACTTCTCTCAATTTTCCTCTAGCTAGTCCTATTCCAATTTTGTCAGCCAGTCCAACCACATCAACTATTGTTTCAGATTCAAAGGGAAAAGGTGAAGTCACTGCAGGAAAAGAAAAAAGATACATGATTTCCAACAAGGCAGTGGATGAGGAAATAGACTTGGATAAGGGCATTGTCATTCCTAAGATAGATCTGGATAATGCATCAGTTAATGAAATGAGAATGATCAGTCAGCTATTAGATCATAAGACAAAGAAAAAACAACTAAGGCATGAGAGAGACTAGGAATATAGCATTATTGAAAGTGCTAAGAATATTCTAACAAAAGCTATTGGTGTTGAAGTAAATTCTAGTCAACACATTTTGAATCAGTTAGAAGAGGTTGTATATAAATTCAATGAGGATACCTTTGGCCAAGAAAAATTGATTGAAAAGGCAAAGAAGAAATTTGACAATAAGGTGCTTGAGCACATTGCTCAGCATATTGCATTAAAACAGGTAGAACTGTCTCCAATTTTGATTAATTTTGAACATTCTTTTTATAATGTAACTTCACTTTTTGAAAAAATTTGTGATGTTACCGAGTATACTAAGGAAATCAAAGAAAAGCTGAATAAAATTGATGAGGATATGAAGGTCAGTGCACAAATGTTGCAGCTTGACCACAGTTCAAGTTCATCCCATCATCTCAGAATAAGATTTTTGTCAGGGAAACAGGCAGAATTGTTGAGAGAGGAAGCAAGGATCGGGTGTACTCTAATTGACATCCAAAATATGATCCTTCCTGTCATGGACACAATGCAGAAGCATATTGCCCATTCCAAAACATTGATTCATGACAACAACTTCTCAATTGCAGATCATATGATTGAACTCTCTACAGAAGTTCAAATAGCACTCTCCACCAGAAAACTTTTGCAAGAAAATTGGGATAAGACATTGGCTCTTATTCTCAAGGTACATTCTGAGTTTATCTCTCATTTTGGACTCTCTGTGTTAATATATATTGTTTAATTTGGCATTATTGTCAAAAAGGGGGAGATAGCACACTCTAGGAGATAAAATTGTGCAAATATATCTAATGACTTGTACATAATGTGCATACTGTATGGGGGAGATACATGCAAGAAAAATATGTGTAAATAAGACTTGCAAAGAGCAATTTTGAAAATTCAGAACTGTATGTCATTTTTTTTGCACATAAACTTTGAATCATAATTTTTTTTGTCACTAATGCCAAAGGGGGAGATTGTTGGCATAAAGTTATTTTCCATTAGTGAAAACACTTACAGTTCACACCGAGTAATATAATTCACATCGAGTAATATAGTTCACACCGAGTAATACAGTGCAGACCGAATGATGTCAACATAGTTCAAACTGAGCACTAAAGACATAGTATTAACCAAGTGAAGTTGCACTTAGTGTCAACTGAGTAAAGATGCACTCAATATTAACCGAGTGAAGTTGCACTTAGTGTCAACTGAGTAAAGATGCACTCAGTATTAACCGAGTGAAGATGCACTTAGTGTTAACCGAGTAAAGATGCACTCAGTATTAACCGAGTGAGGAAGCACTCAGTGATAATCGAGCTCAGGAGGTTATCAAAGAAGTTAGTTTCTATCGAGTGACACTATATCTACCGAGTCACCAATGGTTACCAAGTTCCAGGCAACGTTGTATGACTAGTATGAACCGAGCCCCTACCTCTATCGAGTGCATGACGATGCCGAGTAACGTAGTGGACACCACATATCAGAAGGTCATCAAGTCTGTCTAAAGAACCCAAGCTTATTTTATCATTCAAGAGATATATACAATTGACACATTCAAGAATACACAAGAGATAGAATATTGCAAAAAAGGAGGGACATAAGATATGATATGCAAATTCATCAGCAGAAAAGAATACTTAGCAAGGTCTAGCAGGAGTAGAAATGATTTCATCAATCACAAAAGGTGATCTACAATAAAGAACTCAGTCAAGTTGTAAGTTGATCTGTTGGTTCATCCTAACAGGTGAATTATTTTTTTTGTAAATCCTTTAACAAGGTAGACTTAACCGTCTTTATTCAAATCTCCTAATAGAGTGCATACTTGTAAAGTATGTTTGTAAATCCTCTAACCAGGTGGATCTACCAATCCTCTATGCTCCTAACAGGGAAAATCACCAGAAGTGATCATTGTAAGCCTTAACCGGCCAACTTCATACTGCAGTAATGAAGGTTTGTGGGTATCATCCCCACCCCAGTTTTACTTTCTATTTTTGGAAGGTTTCTGGGTCACCAAATCTCTGTGTATATATGGTTTAAATGTTTAATAATTTTTTTTTATGCAGCAGGATAGATGAGTAAATGCTATGTATGGTTGACTTAAAAGCTTTATTGTTACTGATTCACCCCTCCCCTCTCAGTAACCTATTATATCTTGAATATTTCCAATACTCTCTCTGGAAATTTTCTAGTTCAATGTTGTTTTGTGTTTTAACAGAAATGAATTCTCTAATTACCATGCTATATAACATGCCCCCGTCACCATAGCCGCAAGAGTCGCCTCCAACATTGTTTTTGTGCTAGATTTTCTAGTGCCAGTGCTAATCATGAGCCATGCCATGCTCAAAAATCTCTTGTTCACTGCCAAAATGCTAGCATGAAGCCATTGCCCTCCTTTCAAATAACGTTTGCTTTTCTTTCTCATAGATTTTGGGGAAGATGGCATGACAATGGCATGGTTTAGATTTTTAGGGTTTGGTTTTGGAGAAGGTGTGGCTAAGGCAATGGTTGGAGTTTTAGGGTTTGATGGGGAAGGCATGAGAATGTTTGAATTTTTAGGGTTTGAAATTTTTGATTCGTCTATAATCCTGCCTCGTGACTCTTTCATAATTCTCTTTAATTCCATTGTCTCCAACTAAAAAATTGACGGGCTTGTTACTCTACTCTCCATTATTTTTTGCAAGTCTTAGGTATAAAGATAATTGATCAGGTGACATAAATAATTTAAAAAGAGAAACAACATAGAATTCAATAAGATATAGAAATGGGTTTCAAAAGGTATCAGTGACAAATGTAGAATATATTTGTCATGTAAGCAGCTGCAGCTTTCTTTTATTATATTGGTGATTCTGTTTTCTATTGTTGTAGTTGTTGATGTTCCTATATTGATTTTTAATAATCTGAAACATTCAAGAAACAAAGAAACAAAAGCCCTTAAAGAATTCAATGTATAAAATTGAAGGAGGTGGATAGAGTGGATCAAAGACAAACATGAATGCAACGATAAACATTCAAATAAATAAGCAAAACACAAAGACATCAAGTTGTGCTACAACACTTCATATTCATTAACATAATTAAAATCTATTACAAATCTTTAGAATACTACAGAATTCTATTCACTCATGATCCACAATAAGAAACCCAAAATGGGCTCTACTGATCACAAGCCCAACTTATTATATTTATAAGAAAATGCATATTTATTGCTGAGGAAATATTTGGCAATATAATTAATGCTGAATATTGAGGCTAGTATGTTGGTCGGTGATTGGATGGCTATAGGTGGCTATGGACGGTGGTAGGCAGTAGCACATGTTGCATGTGCTCTGTTTGTCTGGTGGGTAGGTGGAGAAAATTAATATCCACCAACACTCCCCCTTAATTTCTTCCACTAATGCTATTGCACTTATATTGTTTTCCCTTGTCATAACTACTTTGGGTTTTATGGCTTACCCCTAACCAATGTAAATACAAATAGTTTCTAGTTGACCAAAAACTTTTTATTTGAATGGTTTTAGCTAACCACGAACCTCACATAGTAATAGTTACAATAGACCACCACACCAAACATTACATATGGTTTCAAATTACCACTAACTCACATGATGGGAAAACTTATCATCACTTCAACTTTTTTCCTTCTTGACCTGCATCAAACTAGTTATTGAGTCCATATAAAAAAAAATTCATCTACTGAGATAAATGGGTGCTGAGCTGCTGTAATCACCAATTCTATAGGAATCATTTTCACATACATGGCTCATCAATATGTCAAACCATAAACCTTTGGGCTGTTGGGTACAACCGATAATGCACCCCATACATTCACATAGCCCATTAGAATCATTACTAATTTAGATTTCATCACTTGGTTGGGAAATATCAATGCAACCAGCTTCTATTACATGACCACTATTATGATCATCATATCCTTCACAATTAGACAAACAAATTCTCACTTCCAATCCCAACACACTTATTCAATCAACACACACACAAACCTTTGAATCATGACAACCAACTCATCACCAATCCAAACTATTTTCACTTTCTATTGTATAACATCAAACACACATACTTCAAATACAAAGACATAATAAACATTTTTATGATCAATATCTTCCATGCCACATGTATGCATTCTCTTGTGCTCTCGCTTGCATAGAGATGCTCCACATGGTTCTAATATATGAATGATAGTGTCACACAATGCTAACTAAAATACACTTCAACTTTGACTTCTTCTTTTCATGACTTCTCTATTTCTCATAGTAGTCTCTTGATTTGTTCTTCTCTTTCTTTTTGTAGAAGATAACTTCAAATGCCATTGCTTATTGGGCTACAATGCCACAACACTTTTTACCAATTCTAAACTCGTCGAGCTCACCACAATCTCTAGGATCATCTCACATTAGCTCTGGTATCACTTTGAAGGAGGTGGATAGAGTGGATCATAGACAAACATGAATGCAATGATAAAAATTCAAATCAATAAGCAAAACATAAAGACATCAAGCTATGCTGCAACACTTCATATTCATTAACATAATTAAAATCCATTACAAATCCTTAGAATGCTATAAGATTCTATCCACTCATGATCCTCAATGACAAACCCAAAATGGGCTCTACTGATCAGAAGCGCAACTTATTCTATTTATAAGAAAATGCATATTTAATGCTGAGAAAATATTTGGCAATATAATTAATGCTGGACGGTGAGGCTGGTATGTTGGCCGGTGCTTGGACAGCTGTAGGTGGCTATGGATGGTGGTAGGCAATAGCACATGTTGCATGTGGTTTGTTTGTCTGGTGGGTAGGTGGAGAAAATTACAATCCACCAACAAGAATCATATAGGAAAAAAGAGAAACAAATTAATAGCACTGAAGAAGATGAGAATGAGGTAGAAATCTGATCTAAACATACATGAGAAACATTAACTGCATAAAGCATTTACAAAATTTTCCAGTAGAATCCCTTATATAGAATTTCAATAGCAATACAAGGGGATGTTTACAATTTCTATGTATGCATGAGGTGTAAGTGGACTGTTTAGGTGTTAAGTTCCAGAAGATTCCTCTACCGACAATAAATTAGAAATATCAATTTTCCATGTGAGAAGAATATACCGATCAAACTTTGTTGTAGTTCAGTAGATCTTTTTGAGACACAAATATAATAGATACATTCTTAGTGTTCTGATGTAATATCTGATCTCCTCCCATTTTAGAATCCCATTCGCAAAGACGATCAACTTGGGAAAGGTTTTAGCAGCTAGAAAACCAACAAGAGTAGAAAATAGCCGCCTCAAGAAATCCATGACAGGTAAGTGCTTGTTCGCTTATCAAGTCAACAAAAACTACTTATTTACTTATAAGTAATGGTTTAGTTGATCATATTATTAAAAGCCAAAGGTCTCATACTAATAAAAGAGAAAAAATAAATATAACAGATAGAATAACTTGTAGCTTATTATTTATAATTGGAGAATGCAAATATATAAATTCATTTAACTTCAACAAGAAATTATAATTATAAATTTACTCAACCTTAACAACATTTTTTCTAACATTGAATATTGATGAGTGGGATGAACGAGAGAGCAGGCAACAAACGGGCTAGGGTTTGTAGCTCGGATGCTTGTGATGGTGAGGGTGAGGAATTTGAAGTGGATGAGGATGATGGATTGGGGGGCCTTCTTAATGGCCATTCCCTCTAGCTTTGTTGGGTGCTGTCATGTTTTGAGGGTGGATCTCATTGGTGCACGGTGTAGTTTTTTGGCTGTTCAGTGGGTGTTTGGTGCTCAAGGATGGCTTTCTTCCATTGAATCTTCTCCACACTTCAAAGGGGTTTGGCTCTTATGGGTGGTGTTTAGAGATGGAAAGTCCCATGTTGGCACTTGAGGTGTTGTTGGGTTGTGCACTGATTTGACCTCTATAAGGGGTTGGGGTTTGTGGGTTGCCATGTTCCCAACTTTGGGTTTGGGACGTATGGGGTCTTTTGTCCTAGATGTATTGTTGTTCTCTGCCTTAGGTGGGCTCTCTTGTATTTGGAGTTTCTTGGAGCTTTCATGACAAACCCGATCTTCTCCTTTGCCCTTGTTCCATGCCTTTTATTAGTGAATCAAAATCTTTGATGCTACTGTAGTTTTTGGTGATTCTCGTAACTCCTTCCTAATACACTTCAGTCTTTTCTTTAGGCCCACGTGATTCAATCAACGTGACTCCTTGCTGCTCACAACTCGGTGATAATGATCTTGTGATTTGGTAGTGATTAGCCTAGGTTTACAAAGTTCTTTTTGATAATTATCTTTGTCCAATATTCTTGTGTAAACTTTCGCATCTCCTCCTTAACATGTTGCATGTGTATAAATAGTGGTCTATGACACTCTCATCCAATTTTTATTTATTTTTAATCATCCTTTCTTGGATAATCTTGATGTTTTTTTGAATGTTTTGGATGAATACCATGATCTGTGTATGTTCAAGGCACCTTTGCTAAAGACTGGAACTTACGTCCATTCTCTGTCATTATATTTCAACTTAGAGTCTTTGTAGAATAAGCTTTTAGATCTTGTCATCATCCTTCTTTCTGACCGGGCAAGTATCTTCTACCCTGAAGTGAATTTGGCATCCAGTGCTAATTGGAAATGTATCATGATCATATATGTATGTATCTTCTTATGCTGCTCCAGTGTATATCTTTGTATCTTCTATTACTATTGCCTCTATTCAATGATATTTCTCTTTGTAGAGGGTCTACGTGTTTGGCGCGAAGTATTTTCTCAATAATAAAAGCCCTAATATGCTGATTTTTTAAATAGACTATAGAGGACATCACCCGTACAAGGGTTAGTTTCCATGACTGGCCATATCTATATGATTTTGATACCACACTTAGATAATATAAAAGCTTAGAAGTGTTAGAATAAATGTGCCAAATACAATTTGTAAATACTTCCCATTAACTTAAATTCTTTCATTTATGTCTAGCACTGAACGATAGTAGCAGTTTGCCCAATGATTAAACTGTATACCTTTGGCACTAAAGATATATAGTTCTCCATGTTGTTATAAATTATCAATTGATGATCAATAAATGAATCTATACATATTTCTTTTATTTCCTGTGATAATTATTCTCTAGTCATCAACTCAATCAAATTAAATATGTTAATATTTTAGCACAAGTTCTACAGGATGGCAAGATCTATGTTCTGATACCACTTGTAATGTCCGTTTAGGGTATTTCTCTATTTGCTCCTTATTTGTATAAGTTTTGATAATAATCCATATGATATAATTCTCAAAAGTTGATAAATATATGGTATTTCATAAGGACATGTCCTTTCAATAAAGTTAATTATATTTAATAAGATAACTATATTATGGGTTCTCCTTATAACATCTACCTTTTTCCATTTAATGTTGATTTAACATTCCATTTTCATGCATCTTACCAAGGTGATAATATGTATGACATTGTCCATGTGAGCATATGATGGTGTCCATTGTACTGAGTCCACATCCTCCCAAGCCACTACTTCATTTACCTTAATCCGTATGCGATGGACTTATGTGCTTGTTGGTGTAAGTGTAAAACTAATGTACTTGGTAATGCATCAATCTTCATAAGCTGCACCATTGGCTTGGTTGTGTGTGGGGCTCCTACACCAACTACTCTACCTAGGCCAGTGAACTAGCCAAGAAGAAAAAATTTATTTAGAACTACCAAAACATAAAATGGGAACTTAATTAATGCACTAAGAAATTACTTGGAATGACTCATCAAGTCATGCAATCAACCCACTCATTTCAATCCATTAGAATATAGAGTTCTAAGTTGTAAGAACATTGTGATAGTTTTTTAATGTAACAATTTTCTATATTAGTCAATATTTCATACACTGGGAATGCCAACCCCTCAAAATGATTTCAAATGAGCTCATATAACTCGATTTTCCAAGTACCAACTTTCTTTATCGATCCCCACCCATTTCTTGGTGACTTTCTAATATTGCTGTCAAAGTTGTCTAGGGTATAATTTAGTGGCTAATATTCATAAATTGGCTAATTTTAGAATTTTTTGGCTAGAAATTTGGCTAATAATTTAAGATTTGATACAACCTAAATCACCCTAGTTTTATAAAATTCAGTTATAGAATATTTAAAATCGCTCAATAATTTATTTTATTAAAAAATTTAAACACAAATAATCGCCACAATATTCATTACATGAATAGATTTGAGTTACCTAAATATAATATGTTGTTGGAGAAATTAAATTAAACTAACCAATAATTATCATAATTATTAGTTACTTTAGGGAAATATCACCAATATTTATTTTTCACTATTGATTTAAAGCATATGTAACGATTCTCATAATATTCCACGAGGTAAAAAAATGTTCAATTTTGATTTGTAATACTTCATGGTGATTAATGAACTTCCTATTATTATTGAGATTCATCAATATTTTATACAAAAAAAATTATGATTCAAAAATAATCGCCAATATTAATCATATTTAGAATTAAAAATTGAGAGATTTGCCAATAGAAATAATTTTATTTTTACAAAATAATGAAAGATTCACCAATATTTTATTTCTTTATTTGGAGGCGGCTTTCTTAAAGTTTACCCTGAAGTTGTCATTGCTAGTTTTTGTAATTTTTTCACTTTGATGACTTGGAAAGTCATGATCACTCCTAAAGGGTCAAGTTTGATTTCAATAACATATCTAACTATTTTGAGACCCGTTCTAATCATGTTTTAGTCAAACATGAAACACCCATTCTGACAAACCTAAGAAACTATTGCAATAACATGCAAACCTTGACAACTTCTCATCAATCTTTTTTAGTCGATTTCTCATCACACTTAAATTTTAGATCATGATTGTTATCAATATCAAAGAACCTAAATTTTAGATCATGATGTATGATCTGAAATATTTATGATGAATAAAATTTTACAATGTTCAAAAGTTTAACAATAGACATCATTGATTGTGAAAAATATATGTTCAACTTTTCTAGCCCTAGATTGGTCTTCATGGTGATAATACTTGTCATCACCAAGAGCTTCCCAAGAAGTAGAAACATATTTTATGGCTACCATGATGACATTATTTGCACCAACAACTTCTTAGGCATTCATGCCAGGCCTCTATGGTATAAGAGACTCCACCTTTGCACTAACAACTTCTTAGGCAATAACACCATGTCTCTGTGGTATAAGAGACTCCACCTCAATGCTTGTTAGACCATAATCTAGTGGCATTAAGAATAGTAATTACTCTACAAGAGTTTTCTTCTTATTTGAGGGATTCTCTAGAATCAAATTTGTTTTTTGATTTTGTCTATGATAATGCAAGAATGTTTATTTATGCATTTTGAGTTGTTTTCAATTTTAACCCTTGATTGCATAGCATAGAATTTGACATACATTATAGACTGAAAAAAATGCATGCATTTAAACTCAGCTCTTTACACTTGAAAATCCAACTTTTTATACTATAGATCCTGAGCCTTGGTTTTAGAAGTCATGTGCTACATCTTTCTCCATCTAATTTCAAGTACAAATTTTCTCTATTTTTCTTTATTGAGATGGTTGATAGCACGACATAGATTGTGCATTAGTACACAGGTATTACCAAGCCCTACTACATGTGGCTCTCTACCTTCCCAAGTGGAACCCACTCTCCTAGGGTCTTTGTCTTTGTCTTTGAGCGAACTAGAACATTTATGTTGAAAAAAATATCAGATCTAAACAATGCCAATTATTTTGTTGCTTTTTGGGATCATATTGATAATATAACATATGTTTTGATTTTATGGTACTCATTTTTGTGTTGATGCTCTATAGATAAAGGTGAAGCATCCTATAAGAAAAAATCTTGCCATTGCAAAGAAGCTGCCGGGAAAAATTTCTAATAGTGAGGATTCTTCTTTTGAGGAGGTTAGTCATTTTGTTGTGGATAATTATCTGTAGAATAGAATCATGTTTCAATGGAATCACAAGCTTATAGAATTTTGATGTTCAATAGTGAGCAAATGGTTAATTGAAATGCCTTATCACAGTCACCTCCACTCCATCCATTTGACCTATATCATAGTTAGCAGTTCCCTTATAGGGATACAAATCACAAACATTAAAAATGTTAGATAAACCAATGTTAGTAGGGAGTTCAAGTTTATATGCATTTGTGCCATATTTTTGCAAAATTTGAAGGGTCCCATCTTTCTCATCATGAGTTTGGTGTATTTTCCCTTGGTACAATCTGAAATTACTTCTTTATAATTGTCCAATAGTTGCCTTACTTTCTTGGGTCCCACAGTCCTTTCATTGGATCTGCCTTTCTTTCCTTTTTCTCCAAGTTTTGTCTTTACTATTATGGCAAAGCAAGGGGTGTTTTTCACCTTGAGGGTCTTCAAAAATTCCTCTCCAACCATCATCACACTAGGTTCATGTTGGACCTCCTTCCTATCTTCTAGCAATGGTCTCATGTTGTATTCCTTCCCATTTTTGGAGATGATGTAAACATTTCTCCTTTAATCATACTTAGAATTGACATCAAAATTGCTAGGACCTACCTAACAATAGGTGACAAGCATCCATTTCTGCAACATCATAGGCAATCTTGTCTTTGTACTCTCCTATTTGAAATTGACCATGAACTTGTTCATTTACTGTGACCTACTACTCCTTATTTAGCCATGAAACCTTATAAGGGTTAGGATGAGGCAACTTCTTCAATCCAAACTTCTCTACCATTTCTACTGAGGCTATATTATCCATTGAACTAGAATCTACAATAACTTTGTAGACCTTACCTCTTACCTTGTAGAGTGTTTTGAATAATGTCTTTCTTTGGGGAGGTTCTTTCTCTATCATAGTCTTTAGTATGGTTCTATTGAATATTAGAGACTCTCCTCTCTCTAGATCAGCATTTCCTCTTGCCCCTTGGTCACTTTGTGCATCCTCCTCTTGAGCTAAATGGACTCTCCTATTCCCTTCTTAGCTGCTAGTACCCATTTTCTCAAGAAATGCTTGTATGTAGCAAGTATAATATGTAGAGGTAGAGTTATGGAAGGCCAACTAAGTATTTGTTTCTTTTCATTTTTTATATTTCTTTATCTCTTTATCAATCTATCTCTCTATTTGTACCTCTTTCTATCTATCTTGCTTTAGTATTCATTTCTATACGTGTCTTCCTCTTACTACTCCATCTATAGGTTGTGAACAAATCATCCTTCTTCCACCAATGAGCCATTCCATTCAAGAAAGACTAGGTTTGACGATATCAATGCACAAAAAAATAGGGAGAAAATTGCTAGACTTTGGTCTAACTCAAAAAGAAAAGGATATGAAAAATGTTGTTGTCCTTGCAAAATTTTTAAGGGCTTAAAGACTTGGAGATATCTAATCAAAATAGTTGAGGATCATTGTAGGAAAGATGGTCACATTGAAGTTAGAAATGAATATCATCCATTGATATGTATTGTAGTAATTTATAAATTACATAAGACATGATTTGATGATGACATCATGGTCATGGCCAATATAAGGTCATCATTTTCATATAGGTCAATGTCCTTGAGTTTCATGTTATGGACCATGAAAATTTGAAGAATGCAGATTCCCAAATGAGGGAACATGGAGGTGTGAATATTGAAGTAGAATGTAATGATACCATGGAAGAAGATCATGATGATGAATATCATCATGATCAAGATGATCGTGATGATCAAGATGATGATGATGATGATGATGATGATGATGATGATGATGATGTTGATGTAGAGCTTGATGTACCTATACTTGAGAAGGCACACAAGTCCATATATGAAGGCTCTAAAACAACTCTTCTTGCTACTATATTATTGTTGGTAAACTTGAAGGTTATGAATGGTTTATCCAACATAGCAATTACATGTATGTTAAGGTATGTCATATTCTTTCATTATTTTACTTTTAGTTCCCTTATAATTAACATTGGGTTCATGTAGCAATTAATATTATTGAAATCAACAAAATATATTTTTGGTCATAGGTTAATAGGTGAGTGTTTGTTACCGCGATCAAACATTCTACCTCGCTCATACCGAGAATTATTTGCAATCATGAAAGATATTGGAATGGAGTATCAAACAATACATGCATGTCCAAACGATCATATTATATATCATAAATAGCATGAATTTACAACACAATGCCCTATTTGTCATAATAGTAGATATCAATCAGATCAATTAACAAAAAAGGAGCCTCACAAGGTTCTCTGGCATATTTCCATTATTCCACGTCTACAATGATTATTCAAGTGCAATACCTTGGCACAATTTATGGATTACCATACACACAATAGAAGTCAAGATGACATTATATGAATGCCTACAAATGGTTTGATATTTAAGGAAATAGAAGAAAAATGGCTGCACTTTAAAGAATGACCTCATAATCTCAAGCTTTCATTGGTAGCAGATGATGTCAATCCTTTTGGAGAGATGAGATCTACTTACGTAGTGTGGCATGTTTTTGTTATCAACAATGACATACCTCCTTAGTTGTCCCTAAAGAGAGAGCACATAATGTTGACACTAATTGTTCTAGGTATTTTTTGATTTAATGGTCATCTAAATTAATTTATTATTACTAATCCATCAAAATGGTCATAATAATTATTTAATCTTTTTGTTCATTCAACTAGGTAAGTACCAAGTTAAAGATATCAATGTATATATGGAACCCCTTATCGATGAGTTGATGGTGTTATGGAATGGGGTTATTATGTATGACATCTGTAGACCAATTAGATAAAGACAATTTCAATTGCATGCCATGTTTGTATGGACAATACATGATACCCCTAGGTCAACACATTTTTGTGGTATGTTCTCTTATTAAAACCTCTTTTTTGGTATATTATAGTGACAACACAATGTTAACACATTTAATCCAATTATACACGATCTTGTAGGTCTTCAAACAAAGGGAAAATTTGCATGTCTAGTTTGTGGTCCAAAGATGAAATCTCATCATTCAAAAAGTTTAAGAAAGTAGGTGTTCAATGAGAATAGACACTTTCTACATAGAAATCATAAGTATTGAATTACTGAAAAACATATTTTCAATGGTAAAGAAGAGACTACGTCAAAGCCACAGATAATGACACCTCGTCTATGGAAGTTGGCATACAATAAAATAAATCGTCAAGGTAATGTCATTCCATTTGATGCTTTTTGTTTCAAATTTATACTTTGATATTGTGTTTTATTTACTTATGATGTAAGTGATGCTTGTGAAGGTCGTCAAGGCATTAATGACCAACTTCTAAAAGGACTAAAAATTTATCCTATGCAATTTACTAGGTTACCGTACTATTAGCAACTCTCAATTGTGCATTTGTTTGATCATATGCATATTGGAAAGAATGTAATAGAGACATTATGGAAAATCTTGGATAGAAGGCATAACAAAGACCAAAATTTCAAAACTTGTAGTGACATTGAAGAATCCAACCATGTAATGAAAAATGGCATTTGATCAAATAACAATGGAGACTAGATTAATACAAGTGCCCTTAGTTGGTTATTGTTAGAGCAGCAGAGAAATGGTATAAAAGAAGTCATAAAAAAAATATGATTTTCCATAGGATTTGCTACGAACATAAACAATCTCATATCAAAGAAGAGTGAATTTGGGCTAGGGTTGAAAACACATGATTGGCATACATTGATTAAGGTAAATCATGCTATTTTGTATTCACTATATATTTGTATACCGCATGTAGTTTTAATTTCATTGTTTTATAAAATATTGACAAGATTACTTTACAAATATTGTAGTATGTTCTACCTCTATCTCTCCCACACCACTTTGCCAACAATGTCAAACAGGTTATATATGATCTTAGAAAATACATGAGGTGGTTGTCATCTAAAAAAATCAATAAAGAAGATATAAAATATTGGAAGAGAAAAATTCCTCTACTTATTGTGAAATGAAAAAAGGTCTACCTCCAAGTTTTTTCAATGCATAAGAACACTACCTTATACATAAAGTTGAGGAGATTGAATTTGTGGACATATACCAACTAGGTCAATGTGGATGGTTGAGAGGCACTTGAAATTTTTGAAAGGCTTGGTTTGATAGAGAGCACATCCTGAGGGTTTTATGGTGGAGGGATATATGATATACTAGAACATGGTGTACATTAGTGAATATCTTCCTAAGTTTGTAGCAAAGATCCATGTAGATAGTATTTTGGATCCCAACTCAATTAACAAATTCGAAGGGGAATACTTGATGGGAAAAGGTAGATTGAAGAAAGTGAGAGGTAAATCTAAGATGTTATTGTAGTTAATTAATTCTTATAAATCTTCAATATAAGTTACTTATAATTGGTGTATTTTTTGATGCAAGTGGTTGAGAGTGGGATGTAATACATTTGTATATTGTGAACAATCTTGATTAGATGACAATATGGATTGAATGATGTAAATAAAATGGTTGCTCATTAACATTGGAAGGTGTTGCTTCATTGGTTATAGAAGCTCATTATAATGGAGATTCCAATGTTATGCCGATGGTAGTTGATCTAGTAAAGGGTTTAAGATGTGGAGAGGTACGTAGAAATTTATTAATGATCATAACTTGACATATGTTTAACTCACAATGCAAATAATTTACACATGCTTCAAAAATTGCAAGTCAAGCACCACAAAGCTATTTACTATCATGACCACAAGTTTTGCATAAAGAGTTGGATGAGACAAAGAAAACTTGTGATTGTGGGATAGCTGCAATTTTTGAGGTCACTAATATATCATCTAGAAATGACATACATCCTCAAAAATCTCAAAATCAATACTATGGCATCTTGGATGATATAATTGAGTGCAACTTTAACTCCTTCAAAGTAATTCTATTCATCGTCAAATGGTACAGGTTATGACTAAATCAAAATGATCTAGATAGAATAGTTATTCAACATGATAATGGATTTACAATGATTAATACAAGGTCATTTGAGCCAGTTAGAGATGAGCCCTATGTTCTTCCAAGCCAATGTGAGGAAGTTTTTTACTCAAAGGTTTCACATAAACAAGGTTGATCATTTTTTGTTAGACATGATCCAAGAGGAAGGCTGATAAAGTATAATGTTATGGAAGAAGAAGATATTGAAGATGATGAAGAAGTAGATGATGAAGATCAAGATGATGGTGATGATGATGATGGTGGTGATGGTGATGATGGCAATGATGATGGTGATGATGGCGATGATGATGGTGATGATGTCAATGATGATGGTGATGATGGTAATGATGATGATGATGATAATAATGAGGATGATGAAGAAGAAGATAATCAATAACATAATTGAAATGATCAATGAAATGATTGACATGATTTATTGCTTTCAATTGTAATGATTACATATTTATTGTGTTCAATTCTAATGATTACAACATATGTTATTTATAATTACCATGAATGTTTATATTGTATCTGATTATCAGCCTTTTGTAAATAGGCAATTGACTACAAACATTGTCACCACTTTTGTTGACAATCTTGCATTCCATATATAAAGTAAATTTGTTCACGTTTATGATGTTGCATATTGTTCATGTTGTCTTCTAAGTTATTTGTAGCGTACATGTATCATGCAAATTTTAGCTAAATTAAGATAAATGATTAACATATGCAGGAAATTTGATTACAACATATGTTATTTATAATTACCAATGTTTATATTGTGTCTGATTATCACCCTTTGTGCAAATAGGAAATTGACTACAAACATTGTAACCCCTTTTGTTAACAATCTTGCATTCCATATATAAGATAAATTTTTTCATGTTTACGATGTTGCATATTTTTCATGTTGTCTTCTAAGTTATTTGTAGCATACACATATCATGTAATTTTTAGCTAACTTAAGATAAATGATTAACATATGCAGGAAATTTGACCCCTTGGGCATGGATTGTGCACAGTGGCATTTATAAGTCAATAGCTAGACATAATTTTCTTATATTCTTCTTGTTTATCATTGAGCACATATGTTATAAATAGACATATTATATAATCATATAATGTATATATAGACAAAGAAGGTCCGTATAGAAATATAATTGTATAATCACTTTCAACTTACTACATTTTATATCTCTCATGTATAGACAAGGAAGAACTACAAGTATGATTCACGACTTGATTATTCTATATATATTGTTTAAATATTATCAAATTTCCATTTGATGGATTGTAGGACCTACCAAATAGGTACTTGTCATATCTATCTACATCAAATGAGGGAAATGAGGAAATTGTAGATGAAAGCTCTACATGTAGTACATCTAAAATAGGGAGATTAGCTAGAGGTCAAAATATTAGAAAAAAATTGATAAATGCATTCAATTTTTCCTTGCTAATGGGAGGTCATGTTCTTATGATGATGAGACCAAAGGTGACATCAAGGTACCCTTCTGGTGAACACACATTAGGAGGGAATGGGTACCAAATTAGCTACCTCTAATTAAAACCAATTTTTGTGTTAATGAGAGGATATATTACATTGCTCCATCCTCATTACATGGTTTGAGCTTATTTTCCATGGATGGGATAAAGGTATGTTACAAAAAAGTTTTTGAATTGCTTAAGTATGTCAATCCATGTTACAATTACAATGATTGAACACAGATTGTTCGATATAAAAAAAAGTATGCATAGGTATGCACTATCAGCTAATTATATACAATGGAAAGAAAATGATAAAAGTAAAAGATTAGCTATGTACATTGATAGGAGACCAAAAGCAACAGGTAATATTGTAGGTTTTATAAATAGTATGCAACCTTCCTCAACTAGTAAGCAACCCAATTTCATATTTGAGGAACGTGAGGTGAATGAAGTTTTCATTTGTATAATAAAATCAAGAAGTGCAAGGGAAGAACTGCTAATAGATTACCATTTAAATTGCATTGATACAAACAAAGTTAATATCATGAGGGTTGAAAGTACTATATACCATTTTTTTAATAATTTTTTTTTGTTGTCTATTGCTTTTAGTTAGCTGAAGTTTTTATGTTTAATCTTTGTCACAGGATGATATGGATCCCACACATGATAAAGGCCACAAGGATGCTACTCCCACCCATTCTTCAGCAAGGGTAAACCTTATTGAAATTGTACAAATTAGATAGTTGAAAATTTTTATATTATTACATTATTTTATTTATGGTTTTTGAGTTTTTATTATAGTTTTATTGATATTCCTCTCACAATTTGATGTTCAAGATAAGGGAAAATCACCTACAGTAAGTACAAAGCCAATAGTTACCTCTTCTGATGATGATATTGTAGAAACACCTAATGTAACAATTATGTTGAAGAAAAAAATTAATTTAGAAGTAATGAGAATTTTGGAAGAAGCAAATATTCCAAGGAGATGATGAAGAGGCTATGTGATTTGAGAGCACAAGCTCGTCATTATGAAGTAAGCAGTAATGAATCTTTAGTTATAACAAAAGTTCAATAAAGATTTATATTTTATAATCTTTTATGTTGTGAAGTAAAACATGTAATACATGTTCTTGTTATAAGATTTTTTGGCAACTAATCCAAAACCTAGTCAAGGACAACATGGTGAGGCCGGTACTAGCAAAGCTCTGACTGCCACTGGTAAAATAATCTTTTAGTTGACAAGTTACAAGGAATTTTTTATTTTGAACATTCAAAAAATTATTAAGGTAAGTCTTACTTTTATTATTTCAAAATGTCTTTGCTAACAATGTATTGTTTAGGTCATCGAGTGCAAGAGACTCCCAAGAGGTTGATGGATGTCCATACGAGATTGTTGACTACAATATGAGCAACAAGGGGACATCTAGTTAGTAAAGCCTTGTTTTTCTATATTTAATTTTGTTTTAATTATTAGTTGATAATTTGTACTTTAATCTTGGCTGCATCACATAGTGGATGCACCATCTACTACACTAGATATAGATCATAGTGCATGTATTGGTGATAATTCACCATCATTTCCTAGAGCTACTCGTGTTTCTAGCATGGGAGCTATGCAGACATCGTTGTTGATTGAAAATGATAAATTGATGCCTTTAAAGTGTCCTAAGATTCTAGGTACTTTCAATAATTATTTTTTATATTGTAATATGCATTTACCTATTCATAAGAAGATTTGGATTGATTATCCAATGACATTTTTTGTAGGAAATGATACATTTTATAAGAAGCTTTATGACCTCACACTGCAAACTTTCAGGCCCACCATATGTAGAATGTGGAACATCATAAGTGAACTAATTTTATCCCACTATTTTTTTTTCATATCATTAATTGGTGCAACATTTTTCCTTTCATTCGGGTCTTTTCTTTTACTAGCTATATCTAACAATTTTGTGTTTTTTCTTAAAAGGTGGAACTTTCAAGATAAAAAATTAAAAGATTAGCTCATCAAAGATTTAGAGCATGAGTTTGGTATTAATAATTTTGATCAGAAGAAAATGTTACAAAAATCTTGCAAACATCTTAAGGTTGTGAGGGACTCATATAGAAAGACTCTTGTCCTAAAACCAAAGTATGAGCATCCTCCCTTTATTGTAGTGAGTGAATGGAATGAGTTCATTTTGGATGCAAAGGAGAAAGGAGATGGTCATAGAGGAATTATACCAACAAATGTGACAAGTTATGCAATAGTATTAACTACTAATACATTAATGTAATAATGCACTAGAATTAGTAATAATCTTTACATCTATGTCATCTAACATATTTCAAACTTTTCATAGGTTGCAGGACACATCAAAGGCAACAAAGGCTAGGCTAGAAAAGATTGGATAGCACAAACTTGGCTTTGGGAGATATTCTAAAATCAAAGAACAAGTTGTAAGTAGTAGTAAATGAATTACAGAGAAAAGATATTTATAAAATGCTAATAATTTTATTAATTAATAAAAAAATGTAGGGCAGTAATTTTAATCTAGAGGCCACACACTACTACATTAGGCCCCCATTTTTTACCAAAATTTTTGACCAAAGACCTATTTGGGTTGTTAAATTCATTTTTTTTGAAAAAATGGGCCTGATATGGTCAAAATTTTGACTATGGTAAAATTGTTTAAATTTTGACCTTTAGAACATAAGAAAAAAGGTCACAACAGTGTTAATTTTGTTTTGGGGTGCACCGTGACTGCAATGGGTGGGAGTTTGGTGCAGGGTCAACAGGAGAGGAGAAAGGAGGTAAGAATCTAGTCATTAGATATCATTCCAAGTTTGTTATCTATCAGAAAGTTGCAGAGGTAGATTCCAAAGCTATTCAATGCTTTTACATTTTCTCTCTCTTCTACTCATCGCAATTTAAAAAATAGAGCCACTGTTAATTCTTTTAGGTCACTAAGTTGTTTTATAGATGATGTTTAGGTTTAGGGTTAGCACATATTTAAGTGCAAGCATAAAGCTATGGAAAATTTCTATTTCTGATATAATGCACTATTCTTTTTTTGTATTTCTTTTGCATGCAGGGAATCTCGAGATGTCTTGGTGTTGGAAAACTCTGGATCAGAAATAAAGAATGTAATATGCCATAGCTGCTTCCATTTTCATTTTCACTCAAATTAGTAGCATTAGCTCTAACAAAAATTGATCCAGACCCATTCACACAGGTTTGTGGCCATTTTACTGTAGATTACTTTGCAAGACATTAATCAAGAACTCAATCTTTGGGAGGATTGATATATTGTAGAACATCTGTATCTGCATTCCTTTCCTCTTCATTCCAGTAGTTTATTTTCATCTTTCTGTATGGCTTGCATCCACAACATGACCTTGTTGAGTCAGGAGTCTTTTTCACTACTTTATTTAAAGAAGAAAGGAAGCTTAGCTTGCAAGTTTTCAAAGGAACTTCATTGTAGAGTTTGGAGCCCCAGCAATGTAAATACTATGAGGAAAATATACGAGATGCATTGTTATAAGTTATACAAGCTTTCCTGGTGCAATCTAGAAGTACCATTTTAAATAACTATTTCTCCAAAATAGAAAATGTAATGTAGTGAATCTAGCAAATGACGTGCAAATGGGTATGCTTGTGTGGGAGAAAAAAGAAGAAGAAAAGAAGCAATTTGCTTTATCATCTCTAGCTAAAGACGCAACTCATACTCTTGAAGCTATGTTATATTCTCTCATAGATAGTCCTGCTATAAATAATTATTCATTTTTTCCCTCATGCTTGTGCTTTGAATGATTAGGAGTAGTGTGTATCTTGTTGGTGTTTCAAACTACTGAAACTATAAAACAACAAAATGCTTAATATCACAATGAAATGACTCACACAATCTAGGGATTAGCCAATTCCCAATATCAACTATATGAATGAATCACTATAACCCAACTTCAACAAAACCAAATGATGGTTTGCTACTCTTGTGGCTCTACTAAACCAAGGCAGACATACCTAGGGATAATTCTAATGCAACTATGTATGAAATTATCTTAGTTTCATTTCGATTCTCATCTATTACATTCACATGCATACATAGCTCACTTCAATTCTTCAATGCTCTCAAACTTATACGAATCCCTTATCAGCAGATCTGGTCATAATTCTCCTAAAATTTACAAATATTTTTGGAAATAATAGCTACTTAAGACTCGGGAATTAGATATAAATGAGTTGAGACCAGCATTTATAATTCTTGAATAGGATTGAAATAATTTTGATTTTATTTGATGACTTGATATGAAGTAGCAGAATTCATCCTTGTTTACTTTTGATTTATAGGACTACTTCCTTATCCATTGGGCAAGAAATTGACTATTGGCGGGAGATTTAATTCAAATAACTTGTATAAGAATTAATCAACTGTAATCACCCATCTCCATTCTTATGCAATATCCCTTTTATGAACTCATAAACCCTACTGATTTACTAAAGCATTTATATAATTGCTTGAATTAAAAGCAACAATAAAACTAGCATACAACCCATCCAGACTGTATTAAGCCAAATAAACCTTATTTAAATGACTTCAAAGTAAACAAACCCATAAACTAGAGATAGAAATTGATGACACATATATAGTTTGAATACCCTATTGTATTTTCCTTTTCATATGACTAATACAATAACCAATGGAAAACCAACTAAATGCCCATAATAGATTTCCATTTCTATCATTTCAATTTGCTTATCAGAAAGTATAATGTAAGCAAACTCAAAACCCCTGCATACTATTGGACCAACTGTATATGTACTCTTCTTGAAAGATAACAAAAAATTACACAAGTCTCAGACCATCACAATGCCTTTAAAACTCATTTATATAGATATGAGTTGCAACAAGAAAAGGGAAAATGTGATTGACAAGTGTCCAAGGAACAAAACATTACACAAAAGACAAAAAGGTCACAACAGAATGCTAGGTATATCAAATAGTCTTTTAGGTAGGCCCATTCCTGTTACTGTTGTACTTATCAAATTTTGATTTGTCTCTCATTGTTCTAGATCCTCAGAATATGTGGCTGCCAGGCTAGCCAATGAGGGGTGATCTTGTGATGCCTTCAAATCAGTTTGTTCCTATGGGTTTTCACTGCTTTCAGTTTGAGCAGGCACTATTTCCTTTTCACTTTATTCTTCCTTCAATTCTAGTGCTGATGTGTCAATGACCTGCACCTCATCTTCATGTTCCCTATCATTATCTGAACTGCCTTCCTCCAACTACTGGTCTGAAGGAATATCTACCATCCATGTGTTAAACTGTATGTCATCTAACTAGCTAAACCGCAAGATATCATCTTGTTTCTTTAATATATAATTAGCCTCCTTTTCAAAACCAACAAATTCTTGCCTTAAAGAATCAAAAAATAACTCAACTTTAACCAATTCCTCTATCGTGGTGGCCCACTAGGTATTCCCCTTTTCATTAACAACTTTATTTATCCTTATGCAGAAAAGGTCATCCAATTGTTTACTCCATTCATCCTTATTTTTCAATTGGTTCTTTCTATCCAAAGCACAAGGAAATAGACCAAATATTTGATGCTTGTATTTATTCAAATAAGAAACAATTTTTAGTTGGAAAGAAACTCTTGCGTTATCAAAATCTATCAAGTCATTAGCAATATCATATAATGTTTCAATATGGTCATTTGAAGACATTATAATTGAATAACATAAAAGGGTGATTTCTTTTTCCCTTTTTCCCCACTTGTTAACAGTAGGCTTGAGGATTTCATCATGGGTTTTTAGTTGCTCCCATATACTTAGTACTCTTGCCAACTGATCAAAAAACAAGGGCCATTCAATCTTATCTACCAAACACATTAGGGAATTTCTAAGCTTATCCTCATATTACGTATTTAACTCTACATGTAAAGCCCATAGCTTATTTTTTTCTTCTTCAAAATCCTCAGCTGTATAATATTATGGCCTTTGAGGTGTGTCTGGTAGTTCTACAAGGGGGGTGGATTTAAAAGGTTCCACTGGAGGATGGGGGTATGTTATTCTTGGCCTTGTGGACTTCCCTGTTACCTTGTTTCAAGTTCAATTATCCTTTTTACCTCCCTATTATAGGCCTCAAGAAGTGTTTCATATTTACCCTGTAACTCAGACATGGCCTGTTCCTCCTTCTTTGTAGTATCCAAAAGAAACTTGGAAGATTCCACATTCCAAGATATTGCCTGCACATGTAAGGTATCAACAACTCTTCTCACAACTAAGCTTCCCATCAAGCCAGAGTCATCTGACTGGGATGATGTGGGTCTGGATCCTCTTCTCAATGAACGACTGACCAATGCAGCTTGATCTTCAACAAATGTAGTGCCTTGAAAGTTCTCTTTATTCTGGTCTAGCAAAGTCAATTTATTTGAAACAGAACTAAAAACTAAAGCATCAACAATATCCCAATTTGGCAACAATAAAATGTTAGATGCCTTGACCATTTTACTCCCTTCCTCAAGGCTTATATTCTGCAATTCTTTTATCATTTCTTCTTTATTTTGGTTTTGAATGGAAGTTTCATCCATTTCTGGATGCTCTATTTTCATCATTTTACATTTCTCCTAAAAGATGTTCATATTTTCCCTCCATGCAAATTGCTGAAAAGCCCTAAATTTAACAAAACTGTCATCAGTCAAAAATTTATGACTTGTCTGCTCTAACACAGGGTCTAATTCCCTGTCACTATAATATGCTACAATTAGATCCAAACTTGGGAGGGAAGGTTCTGGAGGGTTACCCTCATCTAATTCTACTTGAGTAATAAAAATACCTCCCTGTGATCCCATCTGTTTGATCTGTTCACCAGTGAGATGTTCTTCTCCAATCCTCAGAGGGGACTGAGTGGATGAATATTCCTCAACTTGAGGCGTTTCTTCTATTATTACCTTCTGCCTCTTAGGACTAGGCTCATCAGGTCTCTCCTCTAGGGCTATACTAGTGGATCCTTTTATTTATTTCCCCTTATCTATAGGAACCCTTTTATTCTAAATTATAGTATACCTAGGTCTCTTTTGTACAATTATTTTACAAGCTCCCACATTTGGGATGAAAGACAATCTCCTTATGACCTCTCTAGCCTTATCATGATAGGAATCAATAAACAATTGTTTCTTTTCATTCATGACTTCCATTATTTCAGGGAAGGTATTCATGAGTTTACTTATTTTTTTAGCCTCTATAACAACATTATCTAAAGGATCAGATTTATTATCAAAATAATGAATGAATTCTAAGACCTAGGAATAAACTCTCCACTTTTCCTTTTTAGTTTCCTACTCCTGCAATGAGAATTCATTCCTTGTAATGTCCTCTGGATAATAAGAATCATGCTTGACTGGTCCCAACTTGATTCTATGCCTCAACATCTGATTGAAAAATCCCTCAGAATCACAAAAATAGGGATGAGAGATAGCCATCACATACTGCTCCAAAATTTTATGCAAAAAGACCCATCCCCCTTTTGTAATCACAAACTGATGGGCCACTATGCAGGTAGGGAAAATTGACCCTAATTGCCTTTTCAACAAAAACATTTCTTCAACTCCCCCTAACTACCACAAAACTTTAGCCACTCCTACCTTCAAAGGTACTTGGTAAGGCAAAACATGAGGACTCCCTTTAAAACCATATATTCTAAAAATAGTAGATATAGAGTAAGAGATGATATCTCCCCAATTATGTGAAACTTTCAAGTCATGGGGGTTATCCATAGGCCTAATGAGACTCATTATTACTTTAGGGATTCTGGGATTGTCACTCAATATAAGGCACCTCAGCTTAGAAGCAAAATATCTATCGAATTTGACAAAACTAGCATTACTTGCATCCCAAGTCATATTTGCACTCCACAATCGGATTGGCAGTATTTTCCCATTCTCCTCTCTATTTAGTTCCATCTCATTACAAAAAATATATCACTCCTTTGAACAAAAGCATATGCATTAATAGAGAGTAGTGACCAAAAGTTTTTTCCACCTTCCCCTTTACAATCCCAACTAAACCAATGTGAATTTTTTCAACCAAAAAGGAAGCAAAATTAAAAATAACATCTACATCGAAGGAAGCAATCTAAACCATCATGTACATGGAATCAATGGGCATAAGTTCTTGCTCATCTTCACCAAAAACTTGGCATAAGGTCCTATATATCTGTACAGCCCGAGAAGTAAAAAGACTCTTCTTAAAAGGCTCTCTAGAGGCTACAGTAATTACTAGCAAAGTTCCTATTGTACCAATATGTGCCCTCAATGCACCTCCCCTCATTACATCCTTCTTTTCTTTATATTCATTCTCTAATTCTAGCAGATTGATTTGCACATGGTAATCTGATAATGGTTCCAGGTGAAAAACCTCTCTAATTTCTTCAAGAGTAATCAAGACCAGAGGAACACCATCCTTTCTTCTTACAACCCTAATGGCGTGGTCATAATTCTTAGCAATGGCTTCAAGAAAATCATAATCCATGAAAATACTTGGGACTACTAACTTTCCCAAATAAAATTCCAAACATTAGCATGTGGGCCAAACAAGTTCCTTTCTGAAAACCACTTTTTAAACAGGATAAGACCAGTTTGAGTAGTTGTTTCATCCCTTACCCAATTCCCCTTGTCATAAAGGCCATTCAAAATTTTAAGCCTAGGGTTTAAGGAAATAAATTTTTTAACTTGTGCAAGCTCTATAGTAGACTCTAGGAGTAATTCTAATAAATCATCATGGACATTCATATCCATATAGTTAATTTGCCCATTAAATGGCTTTTTGGAGGCATTTTGATAGTATTGAGAGAACTGGAATGCCACATAGGTTATAGTATGAGTACTTACTTGACTTCTAAACTTGTTCTTCTTTGAACCTCTATAATTGATCTCGAACAACTAAGGAATAGTTTTCACATTCTTACCAAGCTTAACACAATGAAATCAATAGGCTCTTGTGCTCAAAAAATTTGCAATCTTTGTTCACGTGGGATTGGAATTAATGAAAACCTCCTGTATTATACTCTATTTTTTCCACACGTGAATCTTTCATTTATCATAAATGCGTAGGATAGAAAAATAGAGTGTTATCACATTTTCATTTTTAAACTTGCGCCGTTGATCCATGAAAAATCCTATGACCTGGGAATGACAACTAGGCTGACTCAACTTTCTTCTTAACACATTGGTAGTCAAACCAATGAAATACCTCCATCTGTACCTTTCTTTCAAGGTTGTTGCTTCAAACTGGGCCCACGAATGACCATAGACACGTGTCATCAACTCGCCAACTCATTATACATAACTCTCGAGCACCTTTCCAGAGCGAGCTAGCGATAACCACTAATCTTACTTTAATCATGTGGTAGATAATTGAAACAACCTTTAAGAACACAGTGGTGGGTCCCTTGCTCGTTAACTTGTTATACTTATTTATTGCACATCTCCTCATAGTGAGTTAACAAGTATCGTCGATCTAGATTTGATCTTGTGGTTAGCAATTTACTACAACAGTGATGGGCCACCACTCGCCAACTTTCTATAAATAACTTCCAAGAACTTCTTCATAGAGAGCTAATTATGGCCTTTGATCCTGGCTCAATCTCATGATCAAAAATCTTTGTACTTTATACACAAGAAGTGGGTCTATGATACCGCTATTGCTGAGCTAGCTTAACACGCTGGCACATATATATATATATTTTTAAATCTCTTGATGACATCAAATGTCTTGGGCTTCGCCATGTTTATGACTTTTAGGTGGGTTGCTATGTCACTATTGAAAAATACCAACAATCTAGCTAGCGACATGGCGAGCTCTGACGAATCAAAGTTTTTCGGCTCAAAGATATTTCAATAGGATGCCACCATGTAATTTGATCTGCACAGCTCAGCCTTATCATGTCACTCATTCGGGACCCACCTTTGAGGATTTTTTAATTACGTTACCATTTTTTGAGCAATCTCTACATCGCTACCGGCATAAAAACTACAAATTTGGCTAGCGATATGGCGAGTTTCAGTAAGCACTTTAAAAATAATGCCTCTAAAAAGAAACTACAAAAGACAATAACCTGCAGAGGGAAAAAAGTGAAACATGTACCATATCTTCCTTGGGATCCTCAAAATTACTTCTAATCTCATAAAGATGTTGTCTTTGGAAAATCTAAGCATTCGCTATATCGCAACTGGTAAGTCACAAATGTTTTTAGTTAGCAACTTGGTGAATTTCCAGATAAAATTAAACTCCAGTGACACCACTCTAGTCTGGGACATAGTACATGGTCAATAGATCTTCTTGCCCACACATTTCGTAGCACTGGACTCCACTTTTCAATATCACACATAATTCTCTGATGGTCGCTATCTTGCTATGCGTAACATACGAGCATCTTGCCATAGCAAACATGCGACAACCGTAGATTCAAATCAGATCAGATGGCAAGATTAAAACCCCTTTTTCAAAAGACTTAACAACAACAATCAAGCAAGCGGAAAAAGAATATTCACACTTTTTTTTTTTTTTTTTTAAAAAATTTTGCGCTAGGAAAAACTTAAAAGGACAAACTGAAGGCTTTTCATAGATTTTTCAAAGGTATCAAAATATACTATGCCAAAACCTAAAGCCCTATGACTTATCAAAAACTTCTCATTTGATTTGTTCTATGATCCTAAGAAAATTTGATTTGCAAAAAATGATTTGCAAAAAATCAGACCAACATATCTGATGTACTCATTAAAAGATACATTGTCCTCAATTGAGGGACATTTTTGTACAATTTAATGTGAATAGCACACAAATTATATTGCACATTTATCTACTAGATGTTGGGTATGTTGATTTGACATAATAAATTAGTGGCTGGTACTTCTGACAGTGTCAAACTTATGAAAAAAATTCTAGAAAATATTTTTACTATCCAACACAGTTAACCTGAGAAACCAACAACTCCATGGATATATCCACACAACCTTTGTAAGTTTTTTATATGCATAGCTATGGGTATTCTGTTTAAATTTTCAAACTTAGTTCCATCGACTTAAGTAGTCCTTGATATGTTCTACTGATAAGTCAGTGAGTCACTACTGATATGTAAGACATGGAAACAAATAGATTCTTATTATGGGCTGGTGTATTTATTGCTTCTAGGCACTAACATAGTACATATCTTTACTTTTACATTAGAAACCTTGTGACTATTAAGCAGTACAAACTTAATAATTTTACTTCTTGGATTAGTGGGATCAAGAATGCTTTTGACCACAGATCTAGGTCATTTCTTGATTTCCAACTCTTCAACTATTTTTTGTCAAATTTTCACATAACTCTTGTATCACTTCTAGACCTCCAGTAAAATTCCTATTTACTTTGTGTTCTTGTGCTATAACTTTTTAAGCTAAGCCAAAGCTTTTTGATGTCTAGGTTTCAAGCTTGCATGCTTATCTATTTAGTGAGATACATTATATGATCTTTTTCCTGTTGACATGATGAATTTTGAAGAATGCACTACTTTAGGTCTAGCCCTTATTCGTACTTCATTCCTGCATTTGTAGAAATATTTTTTTCATACTGTTAGTTGAATTTGTAATAGTAGCTTGGATAGTTATGGACATTTTAATCTATAAAATATATGCCCCCACTTGGGTCTACTCACCATGTCATCATTCTAGAAAGTTAATTTATAGCAAGGTAGTGCATTGTAACATTGTACATGTGTATTTTTGTTGTAGTTGAGGAGAGGGATTTCTCTTTGAGCATATTTCCATAGGTACATGTGTATTTTTTTGTAGCTTTTAATGATAATATTGAAGATGGAACTGAATACTATTACTATCATTATTATGCCAAAGTTCAACCATTGTTATGTAATATAAATGGGAGAGTCTCCGCTCAATTGTTTTTTCTCAGTGATGTTTTGATGATAAGTGTTAAAAAGAGTCTAGTTGCAAAAAGAATGTAATGTACTTGTTGTTTCATTTTATTCAAAGTGTGTAGATGCTGATTTATCATTTAGAATGTTGGTCTATTGTAACAACTATTATACTTTTTGTTATAGTAATGAAAGAAAAGAAAGGAAATGTATATGCAGAAGTTGTAGTTGTAAAAACTTAGAAGAAATAATAATGAAAAAAAAATTGTTTTATAAATATAGTTGTGTTGGTATCATATTTTTCTTGTACTTTTTTTTTAATAATACATAATTATATTTTATCATTTAGACAACAATTTCATATTCAAAAAAAGAACAAAAAGAAAAAAAAAATTGAGTGTGTTTCTCTCTTCAACTCTAGAACATTCAACTTAAACATCAACACATAAAGATAATAATTTGAAACCTGGTGTGTTTAGTGCTTGGAGTTGTACCCTCAATACCTAGGCCATGTGGGCTATAAATCATGATATTCATGTGATTCTATGTTAGATGATGATGATCATAATGAATAATCACCATCTACTACTAGCTCATGTAGTGATAAAAGGTCTTCAATGCATCTCTAACTATAAGTATGCCATGGAAAACTTGTGATGGAGATGACTCCTCAAACTAATAGACTATCATGGAAATTTTTTGATGAAGATGACACCTACAAATACTGGACTATCTTCAAAAACTTATGATGAAGATGGCACCTAAATTTACTAGACTATAATTGAATTGATGTACTTTGGATCCTTCACCGAAAGTCTCTATAATTTTGTTAGAAGATGATTTATCTTTTAGTTCAACCAAAAGAATCTCTCTCCTGTATTTCAACATTACATTTAATTGTTGCATTGTAATTAGGTCTTCCCTACAAGGGTTTCCATTTGGATGAATAACAAACTAACATGGAAAAATTGTGACGAAAATGCCACCTGCAACTATTAGACTATCATAGAAAAATTGTGATGAAGATGACATTAAAAACTATTGGACTATCATGTGTACAAGTCACAAAATGATTCCAACATATGAAATTAAGTGTACTACATAGGATAGTGATGACTGAATTTCCATGCCCTCCAAATTTGGTGGTTGTAGCATTTATACCAATTTCATTTGTGGGATACACACTCTTGATAAGTTAGTTAGCATTGCAACTAAGGTCGATGGGGAATGTTGACACATGCAACCTGAGCATGAGTTTGAATTTGTTATTTCCTTGGGGATATTTACTTATTTTCCAAATAGAAGGTATCATCTCCATTTTGTCTGTCATGATAAGTTGTCATAGGTTTTTTGAATGAATTTATTTTCTTATGTGTATTTCTTCTCATAGAATGAACTTAGCCGAATGAAGCTGAAGATGTGAATGCTTGATAACATGGTTCAAGAATATTGTGTATATAGAGGCCTTGTACATTCTAGTATAATTTCTCCCTCATATAAGGTCACTTATGGATTCAGGAAAATGCAAGATGCATTTTCAAGGGTGTCTTTTGTTAGTTTTGAGACACCAATAATTATTGAAATAAATAATTTATCCTCGGCAAGATATTACTTCAAATTGTCATAATCTGTGACTTTTGTTGATAGGTTTAGACATCTCTCTCACAAACAGATCATTGAAGCTAATTACAGATGATACAAATCCAAATAATACATGCTCAAAGGCATTTTCTATTATTAACATTAGGAGTGGATAAGAGTAGGTAGTTATTAAAACCATTTCAAATGACGTGCTGATGTATGAACTCCCATTAAATTTCTCACATAAGCATGATTAAGATGTTGAATTGAGATCTCCAATCGAACATGTTCATGGTAATGAATCTTGCAGCTCCAACAAGACTTGTCATACTAATAAATTAGGAGTACATCTAGAAAATCATCCTAGGTGGAAAGGGAGACATAATGAGAGTGAATCACAAGGGAATTTAATGGTGGATTCTACCAAACAAAGAGATCATGCTTATCATTTCCTCTAGCAATTCTTACGTAAAACATCATTAAAATAATTGTTTCATTTGACAGCGTCAAAGAGTGTATATATACAATATTTTTGAAGTTGTTTTGTGCTAAATGAACCTTTTATGATCATGTCTTGTAAATATCTTGGTTGGTACAACAGCAGATTTCTTACTGGCTTTGTACTAGTGACATTAGTAGAATTCCAAGTTTTGCTCTTGTATTCCTATTAATTGTACTTGATTGTTGAATATGTTAAAGAAGAAACAAATGCTAGTTAATTTACAAACTGGAACTGACCTGCATTGCTTGATATATTTTTTAAATGTTGAGATGGATATACTAAGAATTTTTTGTTGCTACAGGCCAAGCCACAACTGACAGACAGGTCAAAGCTACCAACTATTGTGGATCCTATGAGTAAAGAGTTGCTGAATTTGAAATATCTTCAGCAAGTAAGTATATTTTCTTGTGAAGAAAGACCATGCCTGACAATATGAACCTAGAACAAAATAATGAGACAATGGCTGCATTGTGGGCTCAGTTTCGAAGAAAACTTGATAAATGTTATTATCCTTGCAAAAAGTGTAAGGGCTTAAAGAATCAAAGAATTCTAATCACAACAGCCCAGAGTCATTGTAGGCAATTGAAGGGGGCCACAATTTTTGTCCATTGCTGGATGTGGATTTCCTACTAGAGGAACATGGAGGTGTGAATATCCAAGATGAGGATAACACTCCCATGGAAGAAGATGATAATGTGCCAGAGGACATGATTGAAGAAGATGGTATTGAAGCAAGTGATGAAGAGGCTCACAATGATGGTACTAGCGAATTTGATACTAATGATGAAGATTCTCTTGATATACCTTTTCTTGAGAAGGCACACGATCCCTTATACGAAGGCTCCCAAACAACTCTGCTGTCGGCTATAGTTTTGTTGGTGAACTTAAAGGTTATGAATAGTATATCCAATGTAACAATGTCACATATGCTAAGGTATGTCACTTTTGACATCTTCAATGTTAGCATACAATTACTATTCATTATATTAACAATGTATATTTGTTGTTATAGGTTGATTAGTGAGATTTTTTTACCACCATCAAACATTATGCCTCGTTCGTATAAAGAATTATCTAACATTGTGGATCAGATTGGAATGACGTATTAGACAATACATGCATGTCCCAATGATCACATTATATATCATAAACAACATGAATTTGCAACAGAATGCCCTGATTGTCATGTTAGTAGATATTGGTCATATCAAATAACCAAAAAAAGTGCCTCACAAGGTTCTTCAGTACATTCTCATTATTCCACGTCTTGAATGGTTATTTAGGTGCACTAGCTTGGCACAATTTATGGATTACCATGCATGCAATAGAAGTCAAGATGACATTATGAAAATGCCTACTGATGGTTCTACATTTAAAGAGATAGAAGAAACTTGGTCACACTTTAAAGAAGAACCTCATAATCTGAAAGTTTCATTGGCAGCGGACGGTGTCAATCCATATGGAGATATGAGATCTGTTTACTCAGTATGGCCTATTTTTGTTATTAAAAATAACATTCATCCTTGGATGTCCATAAAGAGGGAGCACATAATGTTTTCAATGATTGTGCCAAGTATTTTTTTATTTTATAGTTATCTAAATTAATTTATAAATAGTGCATGCGAATGGTTATAATAATTACATAATGTTTATGTTCATTCAATTGCTGGGTAAATACCAAGTTAAAGATATGAATGTGTATATTGAGCCCCTAATTGAGGAGTTGTTGAAGTTATTGAATGGCATCACTATGTATGACATCTCTAGACTGATAGGACATCGACAATTTCAATTCTATGCAATGCTTGTATGGACAATACATGATTTCCCTGGGCTAACTCATTTTTGTGGTATGTTATAATTTTAGGATTACATATTTTTGGTATGTTATAGTGCTTACACATTACTATCAAATTCTTAAGTTGCGCGTGATCATTGTACATGATCCAATTATACATGATCTTTTAGGTCTTCAAACAAAAGGAAAATTTGCATGTCTAGTTTGAGGTTCGAAGATGAAATGTTGTCATTCAAGAAGTTTAGGAAAGTAGGTGTTCGATGAGTTTAGACACTTTCTCCACCATAATCATAAGTATCAAATTGTCAAAAAATATTTTTTCAATGGGAAAGAAGAGACATCATCAAGGCCATGAAGAATGAAACCTCATTTATTAAAGTTGGAATACGATCGACTAAATTGTTGAGGTAATGTCGAATTGGTCATCCAAAGTTTACAATTTGTATTTTGATATTGTCTTATATTTACTAATGCTATAACTGATGCTCGTGAAGGTCATCAAGGCATCAATGACCAACTTCCTAGAGGAATGAAAAGCTATCCTACTCAATTTGGTAGGTTACCATACTACAAGGATCTCCAATCACACATTTGTTTAATGCTATGCATATTGGAAAGAATGTAATAGAGACACTATGGAAAATGTTGGATGGAAGGCGGGATAGAGAACAAATTGCTAAAATTTGTACTGACATTCATGAATCTAATCATGCACTAAAATTTTTCATTGAATCAAATAGGAATGGAGACCACATAAATACAAGTGCCCTTCCTTGGTTATTAATTGAGGAACAAAGTGATGCATTAAAAAAAGTCATAAAAAAAACAAAATTTCCAACAAGATTTGCTGCAAATATAAGCATTGTTCTATCAAAGAAAGGTGATTTTGTGCTAGGGTTGAAGACACATGATTGGCATACCTTCCTCAAGGTAAGTCATGTTTTCTATTTATAGTATATTTCTAAGATTGAATGTAGTACCAGTTGCATTATTTAATAATATATTGAAATGATCATTTTTTAATGATTGCAGTTTGTTCTACCTCTATCCCTTCCACAATAGTTTGACAACAATATTAAACAAGTTATAATTGATCTTGGAAAATACGTGAGGTTAGAAGAGTGTTTTTACTTAGATTACTAGTTTTTTATTTGAAATCTATTGTATAATTTTATTTGAAATCTCCTCTATGTGTTTTTGCGTGTTGAATCTCTTTTAGGTGGTTATCATCTAAAGAAATTGATAAAAAAGATATAAAATATTGGAAGAGATAAATTCCATAGCTTATGTGTGAAATGCAAAAGTGTTTACCTCCAATTTTTTTCAATACTCAAGAACACTACCTCATACATCAAGTTGATGAGATTGAGTTGTGTGGACTTGTACAAGCTAGATCAATGTGGATGGTTGAGAGGCACTTGAAATTTATGAAGGGCTTGGTTCAACTAAGAGCATGTCCTCAGGGTTATATGATAGAGGGATATATGATATACAAAACCATGGTGTATATTAGTGAATATCTTCCAAAGTTTGCAGCAGGTATCCATGTAGATCGCATTTGGGATCCCAACTATAATGACAAATTCAAAGGGGAGTACCTGATGGAGAAAGGTAGATTGAGGAGGGTGATAGGTAATTATAAGAATTTTTTTGTAATTTAACAATTCTTATCCATCATCAATATATATAAGTTATTTCTAACTGGTGTAATTATCTTCTTTATAGTTGGTCATGAGTGGGATGCACTACACTTGTACATTGCAAACAATCTTGATTGGATGATAGTGTGGATTCAATAGTCTCAAGAAAATGGTCTCTCATTAACATAGGATGGTGTTGCGAAATTGGTTAAAGAAGCTCATCATAATGGAGATCTCAATGTTACGACAATGGTACTTGATGTAATATATGGCTTAAGAGATACAAAGGTATGCATAAGATTACTAATCATGAGACATAAGTTTAATATCAACTCACAGATCAATGAGAAGATTCTTGACATGTTTGAATAAATTTAGGTCAAACACAACAAAGCTATGTACTACCATGGCTATAAATTTCACACAAAAAAATTAGATGAAACAAAGAGAACGTGTGATTCTGAGATAAGTGCTATCTTTGCGGTCACCAATATTTCATCTAGAACTGACATACATTCACAACAATCTAAAAATCGATACTATGGCATTTTGGATGATATACTTGAGTGTGACTTTGATTCATTCAAAATATTTCTATTTTTTGTCAAATGGTTTAGGTTACAACTGAATTGAAATGATCCTGATAGGACTGTTATTGAATACGATAGTGGATTTACTAGGATTCATACAAGGTCATTTGAGCCAGTCGGAGATGAGCCCTATGTTCTTCCAAGTCAACGTGAGCAAGTATTTTACTTTGGTGTTCCAGACAAACTAGGTTGGGCATTTTTTGTTAGACATGACCCAAGAGGAAGGCTAGTAAAGTATAATGTGATCAAAGAAGAAGATATTGAAAAAGCACAAGAGGAAGTAAATGATTATCAGGAACGACAGTTACCCAGTGATGAAGAAGAAGAAGATGGTGATGAGTTTTGTCATGCTAACGATAATGGTGATAATGATGATGATGATGCTGATGACGATCATGATCATGGTGATGAAGATTGTGATGATCATGGTGATGATGGTCATGATGATGATAGTGATCAAGAGGATGATGATGGTGATGAAGATGGTGGTGGTGACGATGACGATCAAAGTGACAAGTTAGATGATGATTATGATGATGATGACATGGATGAAGATCATGATGATCAATGAAATCTTCAGATACGATCAATGTCAACTATGATAGGGTCTTGTATGACCAAATATTTCTTTCCAAACCATATGCGCACATATAAACATTAAGTAGAACATGTCAAATATTTTTTTAGATATAAACATTAGTTACGCTAAATTTTTGACTTAAGACAAATTACTTACATATACAATCTACTTTATTATTAATTTTTTTTTGGTAAGTCTATTACTTTAATTTCACTACTGATTTCTAAGACTTACTAATTTATTTCACAGGGCAATATGGATGCACCATCTCAGACACATTCAATAGAGGTAAACATTAATTATTGTAAATTTTAATGTTAATATAGAAAAAAATGTCCTATTATTATGTTCTTTTCTTTATGGCTTTGGAGTTATTTTGATGAAAGTATACGAATATTTGATGTCACAAATGATAGGAAAAAGCTACAATGATCGCTGATCAAATGCAATCTGAAATATGGGCATCATATCTATATTACATTAGCCTTAGTACTGACCCTGTATTCATCACCCAAAAAATTAAGCAAAGATACACTGATGAGCTTGTTAAAATTATGATCAAGGATGATAGAAGTGAGGAGAAAGAGGCACTGAGAATAGAATTAGACCACAGAATCCAATCTTTGAAAGTAAGCAGTAATAGAAGTTCAATAGATATTAATCTTTTATAGTATCATATGGATCATGATCTCTAATTTTATGTGTTCTTGTATAAACATATGTGCCAGTTGCGAGGTCACATGGTGAACATGGTCAAGATTGTTGGGCAGTACCTTCGTGTAAGTAACACTTTGTTTGTTTTGATCAACATTATAACATCTACGTGGTTGGCTTTGTTAAGTAGAGAATATTATAGTATTCTTGAAACCAAGTGAAGCTCAAATTTGTTAAGTCCTCAAACACACATCCCAATTCTCTTTAACGAGACTGAAGTTTTTTCACTTGTAATAGTCTCATTGCAGTCATCTTTTGGTTCCTTAAACATATAGTTCTTGCTTAGTTTAAATCACAATTATTAGATATTTGTCCACATTGGAGTTATTTTGGCATAGAAACTTTTATATTTTATTATATATATTTAGTCAACTAAAAGCAATGTAGAAAGCATTCACATAGTTGATGTCTAACAAAAGAAGACAAGATGCATATAATATTTACCATGGAAATCCTTATAGGTGAATTGTGTGTGTATGTATACACACACATATATGTACGCATGTATATAACTTGAAACAAATGTGTAGAATTAATTAGCAAGAGACACCAACCTCAAATCCTACAATACAAAAGGAACTGACCTTTGAAATGCAAAGTGTTTAAAATGTAGGTAGATTTGCCTTAGATCTGCTCATCATATTCAAAATAAGCCTTCACATCTCTGTTCACTTAGGTCTGATTTAGGTCTTCCACAAATTTGGCTTATAATTATGCTCTTGAATCTCTTAAAATCTTCTTTGTCTTCAAATGATATTTAATGAATTAATTGATACAAATTTCCTCATACTTGAATCCAAATATCATTATCAATGTCAAACATTACACAGACATAAAATCATTTTGGTTATTTTCTTGTTATACAAGTTAGTCTTATCTTTTTGGTTTTCACAAGTCATGCACTTATGCATCTTTGGGATATCCACAAGCTATTAGAGATGTTTGGATGATTCATGTCCTTTTTTTTTTTTTTTGTTGTTTGTAGGGTTTTTGCCATGAAGTCTAAGGATGAACATGTTGGATGTTTGTGATAGACATGTCCACCTATAAGAAAAGTATCAAATGTAGAAAAAAATCCAAAGAAAAACTTGTAAGGGTTTTAGGTGTCTTTGGAAGGGTTACTGAAGTTATAAAACCTTTGAAAAGGTTAGTGAAATATATTAAAGGCATATATGATTGTATGTTTTTGAAGTTGACACTTTGTGTCAACTTAGACAACAAATTTTAATTTATAACTAACTGGTAACAGTCATATAGTTAGACAGTAGTGGTTGTTTACTGTTGTTTGGCTATGTAGAAGGGATTTGTCAAGTGTTTAGGAAAGAAGTAGAGTTGGGGTGGTGAGACAAGGAATTGTGAAAAAAATTTAATCAATAAAATAATCTTATTCTCTACAATTCAGCCTCTATCCCATGGAACAGTGAGTTCCTATGATGTATCAAATGCATTTTGACTAATATTTAATGTGAGAACATTTTTTTTTTTAAAATCTTGTCCACACATTCTTTTAATTTTCAGTGCGGGTTGAGTAAGGAATAATAGATTGGCCCATTCAAACCGATAACTGGTTAGGCACAGTCAACTGTACTTATTCTAAAGTTTCCAATGTAGATTTTGTTAACCTCATAATGGTTGTTGACACTTGAGTGACAATACACTTAACCACTTTCTATATTGGAGCCAAGTACATCATGTATGCCAAGCCACAACATGAGCCAAGTCAGGAAAGACTTTAGGTGCCGAGTGATCTTTAGGTGCCGAGTAGCCTTTAGATGCCGAGTGAAGATCAGGTGCCGAGTGAAGTTCAAGTGCCGAATGAATTTAGGTGTCGAGCATGATAAAATTTCTGAGTGATATTTAAGTGTTGATTCATAGATGATGCTGAGCAATACAAAAATGGAACAGGAGCTAAGTAAGCCAATTTGATATTAGTGTCAAGCATCTGGAATCAACAAGTGCTGAGTAATATAGAATGTACATATGAGTTTGTAACATCATTGATTCATATGTAAACCATTTTCATGGCCAACATATGATGAATCTTGAAGGATTAAATGATAAGATCGAATATTTTGTATTTTCTATGCAATCTACATGCAGCCAATAAGAAAAATGGAGAAGGCATGCAACCAATAAGAAAAGTGCAAGGAGGAAGCAAAGATTCAATATGGATCGTAGATCCATGCCTAACCCTAAGTATTCAAATGTATTTATAAGAAAGATGAAATCTCATTAGAAAAGAAGAAAGTGATGTACAAGGGTATCGAAGGAAAACTATTTCAGAGTAAAGAGTATCAGATCTTAGAGGATCAAGATTAGATAAAGCAGATCAAGTTCCTGTATTCAACAAATGAAGGATTGTAAGCTATTAGGTTTATTGTACCTAATACTCTCTAGCAATTATATTAGAATGAAAACCCTATGGTGATAGGCTACCTTAACAACTATTTTGTAGATCCTTTAAATAGGTGATTAAATCCTTTAATAGGGTGACACTTCATGTAAAGTGTTTGTAAATCCTTTAACCAGGTCACTATTGATACAGTGCAAAGCCTTTAATAGGGAAAATCATTAGAAGTGGTCAAACATTATTACTGTAGTGATTTTGTGGGTATCATCCCCACCCCAGTTTTACCTTCTTATTTCTGGAGGGTTTTCGGGTTACCAAAATCTCAAGTGTTCTGTGGTGATGCTTATGTGTTTTCCATAATTGTTTGATATGTTTATATGCATGCAATCTACTTTTAGTCAAAAAGTTTTAATGGCCAAAATATAGTACTTCTAATTCACCCCCCCCATGTCACCTCTCAGAAGCATTATTCCTATTTGAATATTCCAACAATTGGTATTAGATCAAGGTTCTCACAAGAAGAAGTCTAACAACTTGGAGAAAAATATCTAAAGATGGAAGTCTTCAAACTTGGGAAGATTATTGACAATCAAGTGATTGATGTGCAACTGCTCTATAGAAAATAGAGGAAGAAAGGGAGGAATTGAGAAAATCCTTGAAGAAAAGGAAGGATATAACCATAGCTGAAAATGAGATAAACTACAAGGAGATTGATACCACAAAACTATGTGCCAATGGAGACACGAAAGAGTTTGATGCAGCAATAGCAAAACTGATGGAGAAAAAAAAGTTCAAGCAAACGAAATAAGATCTCTCAAGATGGAAAATGAATCTCAGGCAATAATGTTATGTGAAATCAGTGAACAAAAGAAATGAGCAGTTGAGGACAAAGTCATGATGGAAAATGACAAAAGAAATCTTGCAAACAGACTTGCAGAAAAATGTACTGAATTAACAAGGATCTCAAACATGCAAATGGATACACTTGCCCAAATGATGAAACTTCATCATGAACTCAATATGAAAGATATTGAGATCTCTACTTTGAAGATGTAGAATGAACAACAAAAGAATGAATTAAACAGAGAAAAAGAGGTAGCAGAGAATCTCAACAAGTCAAGTGAAGCCATCAAGAATTTTGAACAGTTGCTAAAATCCCCAAGATCTGCCCATGATACATTAGGACTTGGATACAATAGCACTGAAGTTGGAGAATCATCAAAGATTGTTGAGCAAAGAAGTGACAAAGGTAAGGATTCTAAACCCACTTGTCATTATTGTAATAAAAAGGGACATACTGCTAATATTTGCAGGAATTGGAGATTCAATCAGCCAAATACACCCAAGAGCAAGAGTTACTGTCACAAGTGCAACATGCAAGGACATATAACACAAGATTGTAGATCGAATGTCACAAGGACTCAAAAATTTGATGGACATTGTCATAATTGCAAGAAGTATGAACATAGAGCATTTGAATGTAGATCAAAGCCTATGTGGACATCAAAACAACTAGCAAAATCAAAAGGAAATGAAAGTCACTATCATTGGGAATACAACACTATGTATAGCTGTCATTATTGTCAAGAATATGGACATACACTCCAGAATTGCATAAGAAAACATTTCAAGGGAAACTATAAAAGATGGTTGAGCCAAACTACATGTTTCAGTTGTCTAAAAATTGGCCATACCAGCAAAAACTATCCTACAAGGTCAAAGGCACCCAAGACTGAAGAAAATAAGGGCAAAGAAAAGATTGATGTCGAAAAGATAAGGGGGAAAATGAATAAGACTTGGAAAAGGAAAGATGAGTGCAACACATCAAGTGGAGGGATCACTTCACCCAATGAGTCAAGTGATCACACTTCATCAAAATAAGCATGAGAAGTATATGGGATTGATATACAAAGTTATATCACACATCAGTCTCAAAACAAAGAAGTAATGCAAAGTATAAATTTGCATGAGACAAGATGTCAAGACAAAATCTAAATGATGTTGCCGAGTTGTCTTTGGATGCTGAGCTAAACTCCAACACATGCCGAGTTCCTAATATTGACCGAGTTGATAACTGATGCTGAGTTGGTTAACCCCAAGGCAAGCCGAGTAAAGTGGAAGTGTAGTACAAGCCAAGTTGGAAATTAAGCATTTAATGTGATGAAAATAAGGTATATTATCATGATTCCAATCAATTTTCCTCATCGCGATCAAGAAGAAAATAAGAGAAAGAGAGAAGAGTGACTTCATAGTAGAGAATCCAACATTTCAAGAAGATTGCAACATCTCTCAACGCATTTTCATCGATCTTGAGGTATTTTCATTTGTACCGAGCTACACAGTTTCATATTTCGTAAAAAGGAAACCCTAGTTTGCATAAATGGCATCAAGTTCCAAGAAAATTGAGGACAAAGAGTTATTTTAAGTTTAGTTAGTGTCCAATGAGGTCAAGCAACCTGATTTTCATCCCATTCCTAAAGTTGCATACAAAAATGACCCAACCAAAGCTCTCTCCCAAATTCCCCCAAAATTTGTAATGGTTCAAGACGTGAGAAGATGCTTCAATTGTAAGATAGGAGCCCTAGGAGATATGGAGATAAGGAAAGCCTATGAGAAATTGTGCATAGATGGAGTCTTAAAAGATGAATTCAAAATTGTTGAAAGAAGGGGTTTGACCTGAGTTTTGAGCTTTCCCACCGTATTCAAGACAGAATGGGTTAAACTTGTGTTAAGAAGAATCCATGGTGGAAGTATGTGGTTGGAAGATATTCCCATAAAATTAACTAAAGGAATCATACATAGGGTAACTGGGTACCCTACTCTAGATCGGTTCAAAAGCTTGAGAAGTGAATCAAAGGAGGTTATTGAAAAGAACACTGGTGCTCAATGGAATAAGAGAGGAATGGCAACTCACACCATTCAAGATGCTCTAGTTGAGTTTGCTGTTAGAGTCATTGCCCATAAGTTCTATCAATCCAGTAGAATCAATAGTGTGCCATGTATTGCAGTAGATGTAGGTTACAAATTGGTGAAAAAGGATCATTCTTATGATCTTGTAGAACTGTAACTACAATAGACTACTGAAAACCTAGCTACCATAAGACGGACAAAGGGTGCTCAATGAAAATTTGGATCAATTCTAGTTTGTATATTCTTTTATGTTCAGAATGAGTTTCCCTCTTTTTGCAAAGTTACATGGAGGAATGATAGAACTATCATTGCCCAAATCAATGAATATATAGAATAGATGGGATAAATTTTTGATACCCTGATGACAAGTTATTTTGAGGATTTCAAGAAATTCATGAAGCAAAGATCAAGAATACCAGTTTCCTTAGTGGAAAAATATTCTAATGATTTGTGCTTCTTAGTTGACATTGATTTTACCTATATTCAAGCAGTAAATCCAAGGGTGAGATGGCTAAAGCCATTTGGATATGAAATCAATATAGATGAAGCTTTTGTAGCAATAACTGCATTATTGGCAGAAGAGATAGATAAGAGTGCTCCACACTTTGGGACTTATGATGTGGTAAGATCAAAGATAAATATGGAGTTAAAGACTACCTCCACATTAAAGAAGAAAGACAAATTGTTGGAGAAGATTAAGAAGAAATTTGGTGAAAGAATTGAGGCTGAAGTAGAAGAAGAAGAAGAAGATGATGACAATGATGATGATGAAGATGAACAAGAACAAGGCCCAATGGAATTAACTCAATGCCTAGGAGGAAACAAGGAGGAAGGTGTAGAGGAAGAAGAAGCCAAGGAAGCACCAACAGAAGCTGAGTCAAAGAAAAGAAAGGCAACAAAACAGCCTCCACCTTAGCAAAAACCAAAGAAATCTGCCATGCCATCACCTCAAAATCCAAAAACCCAAGCTACAACAAGGGCCTCCACTAAAAAGGCTAAAGAGGAAGCTAAAAAGAAGAAACCAATCAAGGAAACATAGGAAGAGCCGAGGAAAAGAAGAAGATATGTGGCTCAACCTGATACTTATGAAGAAGATCAATCTAAAAAGGTAAGCCATTTTTCAGTTGATACTTTATGTAAAAATATTGGAAATGGTGATTTAAGCAACTTAAATAAAGTTGATTTCAATAAGTTTACTAAAGAATAATAGAATAGCATAGAGGAAACATTTTATGGAATGATGGCACAGTTCAAGTACACTCCTCTTGAACTAGATGAACAATTGCCAAAAGAACTATCTAAAATAGTAGAAGACAGATGACATTTTTGTTTGAAAATGGAGAAGGAGATGAGGAATCAACCCTAGCAAGCATATTGCCTGATTTGCCTAAGGAACAAATAAAGAAAGCATTCAAAAGGCATAATACTAGGTTTACACCTAAGTACAGGGTATTCTTCATTCTCCAAAACAAGATGGACGAAATTATTCAAAGAACAATAAAATCATGGAAAAACTTGTACAAAATGATTGAAGATTTTCTTGAAGAAGAAAAGATTGAAGATTTTCTTGAAGAAGAATACAAGGAAGAAGTTGCTGCTCCACTAGAAGAGAGAAGAAAAAGGAGAGAAGAGAAGACAGTAGTAGAGAAGGGAGAAGAAGAAAAGAAAGAAGAAGAAAAGAAAGAAGAAGAAGAGAAGAAAGAAGAAGAAAAGAAAGAAGAAGGAAGAAGAAAAGAAATATGGAGAGGAGGAAGAGACACAAAAAAATATGTAATGAAAATAGCCGAGCAAGAGCAGCAATCAGACTAGAGTGTGCAAGACACACAATTGCCACCCTCTAGCCCTCCTCATGTACCCATCACACTTGAAAAAGCTATCATTATAAAAGATGTTCCTAACACTTTTGGTCAGAACATCAATCTGTTAATTGTAGAAGACCTCAAAATAATCCTTGACCAACAAGCAAGATTGTGTATAGATCAAGTATTGGTCAGTATGGATGAATGAAAAAAACTAGTAGAAAGCACAGTCAGAGATAAGGTGAATCCAGAAGAACTACCTTCCATCATCTCTCCAGATACTAGTGGTCAACCTCAAATGCCCACAATTATTTCATTGGGCATAGTTGACACCACAATACAGAAGTTGAGTGCAGCTGTAGAAAAAGAAATAGAACAAATAGGACAGACTATTACATCTGATCCTATAGCACAAACACAAGGTGCACTTCCTAAGATTACCATAATTTATCAAGGTACTAGACAATAGGAGGAGAAAATAGAGGAAACCCCTAAATAGCAGGAGGTAATACAAAAATTGATAAATTTGCCTACCTTGAGAACTCCTTCACAATAGCCATTGCAAATATCCGCACCTGGATCTATTACTACAAAAGTTGTAAGGGTACTTCACTATGGAGACCTTGAATTAGATAGGAGATATTCATACCAGGATATGACTCAAAAACAATAAACATTGATCAAATCAATTAGGTGCAGGAAGCATTGAATAGGAGAAAGAGACAAGAGATACTCAGGAAGGAGTATAAACGAAAGAAAACACTACATAAGATTAAGGACATCTTTATGGATGCCTTTAGTTTGCAATCACCAGATGAGTCAAAGCATATCAATTATCAGATATTGTTGACCAGGTGACAAATGAAGAACAAGAGACAAATGCAAAACTTATAGAATGGTCTGAAAGGAAATTCCAGGGAAAAGTAAATGAGCAAATATCAAGTCAAATTGCACTTTCCTAGGTTGAATTGGCAAAGCTAATAGAAAAAGTGAAGAAGGTACTTGAGAATATATTCTCATTGTACAAAAAGTTGTGTAACTTTTTATACTTCACACAAGAGACAAGCCAAAAGATACTGAGCTTGGAGAGAAATTTAAATATTTCAAGCATGTAGTTACCAAAAGATCCAGCTCAAATTGAGAAGCATTTTGCTTAATCACTTCACACATAGAAAGAAATAGTTGTATTAATAGCAAATGAGGCCAATATCAAGGCAAAACTGATACAGCTCTAGTCCTCCATTACCTCACATTTGCAAATATTCCATAAGGAACAAGTCTATGCAGAAACTATTCTCAAGAAAGATCCTAATATTTCTACTTCAGATGGACTTTTTCATCTTGCTACAGAGACTATCATCCAACACAAGTCATTGGAAATTTCTTTGAATAATTGGGATGCAGCTCTCAGGATGATTATGGAGGTAAACAACACATTTTTGGAAAAATATGGTCTTAACCCTTAAAAATCCTTTGACATAAGTGTCAAAAAGGGGGATATATATATCTTATATATCTTATTAACAAAGGGGGAGATATTATAAGATGCATGAGGAAGATGAGAGAATGGGGGAAACAAAACCAAGAAAACCAAGGGGAGTATGATATACAGATAATGGCACAAACAACCAACTCAGTGGGAGTTACAATAATTTTGAGGTATATATATTGTAAGTTACAAAAATTTTGATTAAAGGTTTTTAAAACCTCTATATATACCAAGTAGATTAGTTAATGTACTCATAAGGTCAGTTAAGTGTTTTTGTCACTCACGTCAAAGGGGGAGATTGTTAACCTTATAATGGTTTTTGACACTTGAGTGCCAATAAACTTAACCACTTCCTATATTGGAGCTAAGTAGACCATGTATGCCGAGCCACAACATGAGCTGAGTTAGGAAAGACTTCAAGTGCCAAGTGATCTTTAGGTGCCGAGTAGCCTTCAGGTGCCAAGTGAAGATCAGGTGCTGAGTGAAGTTCAAGTGCCGAATGACTTTAGGTGTCGAGCATGATACAAGTGTTGAGTGATATTTAAGTGCTAAGTCACATATGATGCCAAGAAATAAAAAAGTGCAATAGGAGCTGAGTAAGCCAGTTTGATATTAGTGTCGAGCATCTGGAATTAGCAAGTGCCGAGTAACATAGAATGTACATATGAGTTTGTAACTTCATTTATTCATATGTAAACTATTTTCATGGCTAACATATGACAAATATCGAAGGATTAAATGATAAGATTGAATATTTTGTATTTCTTATGCAATCTACATACAGCTAATAAGAAAAATTGAGAAGACATGCAACCAATAAGAAAAGTGCAAGGAATGAGCTGGAAGCAAAGATTCAATATGGATCGTAGATCCATGTCTAAACCTAAGTCTTCAAATGTCTTTATAAGGAAGAAAAAATATCATTAGAAAAGAAGAAGGTGATGTACAAGGGTATGAAAGGAAAACTATTTTAGAGTAAAGAGTATCAGATCTCAGAGGATCAAGGTTAGAGAAAGTAGATCAAGTGCCTATATTCAGCAAATGAAGGATTGTAAGCTATCAGGTTTATTGTACCTAATACTCTCTAGCAATTGTATTAGAATGAAAACCCTATGGTGATAGGTTAGCTTAACAGCTATTTTGTAGATCCTTTAAATAGGTGATTAAATCCTTTAATAGGGTGACACTTCATTTAAAGTTTTTGTAAATCTTTTAACTAGGTCACTATTGATACAGTGTAAAGCCTTTAACAGGGTAGACCTTTAACAAGGAAGATCATTAGAAGATGTCAAACATTATTATTGTAGTGATTTTGTGGGTATCATCCCCACCCCAGTTTTACCTTCTTATTTCTGAAGGGTTTTTGGGTTACCAAAATCTCAAGTGTTATGTGGTGATGCTTATATGTTTCTCATAATTTTTTGATATGTTTATATGCATGCAATCTACTTTCACTCAAAAAGTTTTAATGGTCAAAATGCAATACTTTTGATTCACCCCTCCGCCCCTCTCAGAAGCATTCTTCCTATTTGAATATTTTAACAGATTCTCTCCTACCACCCATAGTCACTATTATTGGTGGGAGACAATGAGGTTGTGATAATTTATTTGTACTATATTAAACAAATGCAAGAGAGTGGGAAAACTTGGTGTAAGTGCAGTGTTGGATGGTAATTGCTGATGGAGGTTTAGCCTAGATTAGACAACAATCTAATAGACAGTGGATCATTTCATGTTTGAAGATGTTTGGGGGGTGAATCCTTCATGTTTAGGGGGTGTCTCTATTACCAAAAATGAGACAATAGAGCACTGCTAGTGTTATGATGGGTAAAATATGTCTTCCATTGTGATAGACTATTTCTAAGTCATTTGTGTTGTTTCTTGCTATTGTCAAATAGTCTTTGTTTTCCTTGAGACCATGAACAAAATTATCTACCATTTTTTACAATGATAAACTTTTGACTTGAACAATGATAAGGTTTAATATTAATCATTATAGTGGAACATCTTTTGACTTGTTCAAAAATTTTAGTCGAAGGTGTTAGAATTGATAGTGAACCCCAAGCTCCTAGAAATCACCTGCAACCAAAATGCATGTTACATCTATGTCTGAGAGAGAATATGATCCAAAAAGCATGCCTACTTTGGTGATTTGGCTATTATTGTAGCACTACAAATTTTCTTATATTGTTTCTCATTTTCTTAAATAATAGGAAATTAGTTCATGATTTCATCATATCTTATAGTGGAACAACTCCAAAAATCTTGGGTAAATTGCTTGCTATAAGACTTTCTTGTATAGGACACTCAATAATGTGGGCTAAGTGGTGGGCACAAAGAGGAACAAGAAAGGATCTCAACAAGTGCACGGTGCACTAGAATTCAAAAATGAAATTGAAGTGCTCTCATATATTCATTATAAGAATCTAGTCATGCAAATTGGCTTTCATCTCCATTCATGATGTAACTTACAATGATGCATATCCACAACAATTTTTAACTTCCAGCAAACAAGTTAAACCTAAAGATAAGCTATTCGAAGACCTGGTTAACTTTACCAAGGCAAAAAGTAAAACTTCACCCAATAAAAGTGAAAGTTTTTAAAATTAGAGGTTTTTCTTTGGGATGGTTTGTACTACATATCTTCAAGTATCTTGCTAAAAGTGATGGTTTAGGTGTAGCATCAGTTTTATTGAAGCCATTATATAGTCTTTCGTTTAATTGAGGTTTAGTATTCATTATGTGTTATATTATTCCTAGTGTATTGCAATTTAATTTATTTCTTGTTACATTTTTTATCTAATATGAAATTCCTTTTGAAGATTTGTATATTGAAATAAACTTATGTTCTTACCTAGAAGGTAAACAATTTTAGAAAACAGTGCTAAAAGATCCATATATATATATATATATATATATATATATATATATATATATTGCAATGTATTGCTGAAGCTTGTTCTATTTTAGATATCAAGTAGTGTGTGCGCTGTTGGTGTTTCAAACTACTGAAACTATCAAGCAACAAAATGCTTAATATCACAGTGAAATAACTCACACAATCTAGGGATTAGTCAATTCCCAATATCAACTATATGAATGAATCACTATAACCCAACTTCAACAAAACCTAATGATGGTTTCCTACTCTTCTGGCTTAGTTAAACAAAGGTGGGTATACAGGGGGATAATTTTGATGCAACTGTGTATGAAATTATCTTAGTTTCATTTTGATTCTCATCTATTACCCTCACATACATATGCAGCTCACTTCAATTCTTCAATGCTCCCAAACTTATACACATCCCTTATCAGTATATCTGGTCATAACTCTCCTAAAATTTACAAGTATTCCTAGAAATAGTAGCTACCTAAGACTCAAGAATTAGATATAAATGAGTTGAGACCAGCATTTATAATTCTTGAATAGGATTGAAAATAATTTTGATTTTGTAAGATGATTTGATACACAGTAGTAGAATTCATCCTTGTTTACTTCTGATTTATAGGACCAGTGCATTATCCATTGGGCAAGAAATTTACTATTGGTAGGAGATCTAATTCAAATAACTTGTATAAGAATTAATCAACTGCAATCACCTATCTCCATTTGTATGCAATATCCCTTTTATGAACTCATAAACCCTACTGATTTACTGAAGCATTTATATAATTGCTTGAATTAAAAGAAACAATAAAACTAACATACAACCCATCTAGACTGCATTCAGCCAAATAAACCTTATTTAAATGACTTCAAAGTAAACAAACCCATAAAATGGAGACAGAAATTGATGACACAAATATAGTGTAAATACCCCTTTGTATTATCCTTTTCATATGACTAATACAATAACCAATAGAAAAACAATTGAATGCCTAGAATAGATTGCCATTTCTATCATTTCAATTTTCTTATCAAAAAGTACAATGGAAGAAAACTCAAAACCTCTGCATACTATTGGACCGACTGAATATGTACTCTTCTTGAAAGAAACAAAACATTGCACAAGTCTCGAACTACGACAATGCCTTGAAAACTCATTTATATAGCATGAGTTGCAACAAGCAAAGGGAAATTGTGATCTGACAAGTGTCCAAGGAACAAAGCATCATACAAAAGACAAAAATAATCAAAACAGAATGCCAGGCATATCAAATATTCCTTCAAGTAGGCCCGTTCTAGTTTTTGTTGTGAATCATCAACTTCTGATTTGTCTCTCATTATTCTGGCTCCTCAGAATATGTGGCTACCAAGGTGGCCAAAGATGTAATGCCCCGCCAAGGGATCCAAAGAATTAACCTACAATTTCACTAAGTTTAGTAGCATTTTTTTTTTCCATGAAAGTAAATATCATGTAAAACTTATGCACAATAACAGAAGCAATAGTAATGTCCATCTGAAATTAAACATAACATACATAACATATTACATTCCTTAAAATCTCTTAACATTGAATTACATACATAAATCCATCTAGTACAACATCCATATGAAATAATAATGATAATTCTAATGTTTATACATTACATTTCAAATACTCAATCATCAACTATACATGTCACAGGGTATGACAAGCTGAAAAGAATACACATACATAGAATAAGGTACATCATCCTATTCTAATCCATGATACATCAAAGTAAAGATAATCACGTAATATACATGATACATCATCATAGAAGATATATACATCCATCATAAAGATCAAACATAATAAACTAAGTGCACGGTTCCTCCCAACCGTTAATAGCATCATTAGACCATCGTGGATCCTAGTCATCCCTCTGTGCATAACAATTCCAAATCATCAAAGAGATCATCGGTACTAACATAATAGGAATGTTACTCTTAATACATACAACATCATATGTAGAAAGTAATCTAACATGCAAATAGAAGCATAAGATAACATCATCTAACATATGCTAATCATCAATGAAAAGGATACATATCCACCATCATGATGGATGCAACAGCCACGATGTCTCAATAAATCTCAAAATGATAAGAGTGGAAAATACACTACCACCCGACTGCATGGTACCTAAGTGGTCCACTCCCACCATGCTGAGGAGATAATGCCAACTCTCAAATAGGCTATCAAAATCACATAGCATAAATCTCTATAAGTCCAAGAATTCTAAAAGTATACTAACTCGGATGTTCTAAACACAAAATCTGACATCTAATTCCAGAGGCACACAATGACATGTAGGAACCTACTATGAAAATGGGAAAGTTTCATCGCAATTATCACGTACAAGTTACCCTGGCAGTTCGCTAAACTCCATAGGTCCATACTAATTTCATGTGGCCACTAGTATCCTCTCATACTGACGAGGCATACTACGGAATGCAAGGTCGCAACCATGCATCTCACTACTCCCATCCTAGCCTGTACAAGCACTCAAGGCATGGGCGAGAACAAAACTCTTACCTTTTTAGGTTCATTCAGTTAGTATTAGGTATGAATGTTATCACTTATTAATCCAACTTACAATGAGTTACTCTGGCAGCCTCTTAGGGCCTTGACCCCCATTGTAAGTCACTTCTCATCACTACATGCAAATATTCTACCCTAATGCTTGTGGAATCATAAATCTCAAAAATCACAAAGATAATCAATAAAATCATCAAATATACATAAAAGCATCAAATCTCCATGAGCAAACATCCATAAAAAATGATGAACACAACAACTCTCTATTGGCAACTGAAGTATCACTGATAATCAAAGTATCCAATGGTTCTCAATAACCAAAATATATCTCAATCAAACTGATCGAAGACTCCAAAAATGGTTGAGTCAAACTTGTCACATCATGACATCATCAAAAATAAATCTACATCACAGTTCCATCATGGTGACTAGAAAATAACCAAGGTTAACTAATTGATGACCAAAAATATTGGTTAAGTCAAGTGTCTCATACATAAGAATCTCAACTATAACAATCAGTAATTAGAAACAATACATCGAGCATTCCATCACATTACCATGGTTGGGTTTATAAAGATCGAGATTAAAACATCATGATGACATGAAAATCACATAACTCCCAAGCCTCTGGTAGACGTACTATAACTGGTCATCACTAGTCAACCCAAAACCCAAAACAATAACATAATGAATACACAATGCAAACACATGTTTTGATTTTACAATTTGAATTTAAATGCAAAAGTCTCGATTTACGTTTCCAAGTTTAGAGAAAGAATTTGAAGGAACATTTATACATGAATACAAATCCATTCTTTAATTATAATTTTAATCCAAACATCCCCCACCAAATCAATATTTAATATACTTAATAGAACAATTAATTTTAATCATGAGCCTTTGATATAAATCAATTATCAATTTACAATTATAAAACATATAATCATATTTACATATTATAAACATACTTATATATATATATATATATATATATATATATATATATATATATATACATATAAATACATATATGAATATATAAATTATTTTATCATTTAACAAAATCGAATATGGCAAACATTTTTTAAAACAACACACATTATATAATATGACTGCCAGTACGCAGGACCCTGCGGTCGCAGGGCCTGCGATGTCGGTGGTACTTCGTACCACTACCGTCATAGTACCTGCGATGAGGTACACTACGATCACAGTGGGGGGTGCAGGTCTCGTCCCCCCCTGACTCAATGTTTATATTAGTTTTAAAATCGCTAACGTGATTTTGATTTGCGATTTGGTTTAAAACGTTTATTAAAACATTTTCACCCACGGGTATGTTATCCGTTTTTTAACAAATATATATTATATATACATATATATATATATGTATATATATAAAGGTATATATATATATGTATGTATGTATGTATGTATGTATGTATGTATGTATATACAAATATATGCAGAATTAATAATATCACAATATATGAGCATATATATATATATATATATAAGAAAATTGACAATATAACAATACAACTTCAATTTTTTCAGAATTCCCCCATAAACCTTTGATCTCCTGAAATTTCCAATAATTAATCTAATGGGTTTGACTATGAATCTCAACCCTAGCCCCGTGTTTTTTTAGATCCATGCATATAAAAATTTTCAAATTAATTAATCTACCCATATTGAGAATGCAAAATAAATTATGAAATTCTTCAGAAGACATATGGAAGACAAGAAGAAGACAGGGAATGCATGATGTGGAAATAGAATAAGTAAAATCACAAGAATCTACTCAGATTTTGATGCTAATTCTCTCTTCCTCAGAAACCCGCAGAGAAAGCTCCTCCCTTCTTCAGAGTTCTCGAGTCCTCCAATGCTCCAATTTGCACTCCAACCGCTATATCTAAGCCTCTATGAATGCTTGAATATAAAGAGCTTTCACAAAACATCTAGAATGCTTCTAGAAATGGCTGGAAGGTTTCACCAACTAAGCATGGGTCTTTTTCAACCTTCAAGATGAGCCATAGGGTTGTAGACACCATGTGCTTAATTGATGCACTAAGCCCCGTGTTGTTGACACTTGAGAAATAGAAAAGTGCATTAACTCCCATGCAAGCTTATAACTCCAATTCACTTTTATATAATTTCTATTTAAATATTTATAACTTCTATTTTAATTTTTATAACTTTCATTTTAATTTTTATAACTTTTATTATTATTTATTTATCACTTATTATTATTATTTTATTATTATTAATAATTTTAATTTCTAATTTCTTTTTATTTAACTCCTTTTCCTCAATTAATTCTCATTTAATTAATTATAATCAAAATATCAAATAACATGATATTTTATATTAATTTTCTCAAATAATTAATTTATTAATTAAATCTATTTATTAAGATTTAATTAATAGAAAATTCACCATAGATTTCCAAAATAGAATATGAAAACCCATCATAGAGCAAATCACTCAAAATCAGTCTAAAGGGTTAAAAATCACGAATCATGTCATCCAACACATTCGGTGGGTAAAATATCTAGATACTTGTCCTACCTCACTAGGAAAATTGGCTTAAAGGTTTGGGATTTGGACTTGAGGATTTATCTCCCTTCTCTTATCATTGAGATAATATAATAGGGTACGCTCATCCTAGCAATTCAGGAAAGTCGATACCCAGTACCTACAACCTACACAAAAATCATGCATGTACATACAATATATAATGCTAAGCTAAACAAACAATGGTAGGAAGTGGTGCATCATGTAGATCCCGACTAAGTAGGTGACTACGACTCCCTTCTTTAACCACATCAGAAACTCCATACAATAAGAAAACACGCACACCATACACATGCAAGTATGGGGTAAGTATCCATAATAAAACACATGAGATAATAACCATCAACTAATCATCAACCATAGCTGAAAATAATATAATGATCATCATGTATGCATGAAATGTAAAGTCTAAATAATCTCATCACATAACCACCGAATCTATAACATAATGTCTGATAGTGTCAAAACAATACCACTAATCCATCACATAAAACTAATCCATCATAGTCTAATAATAACAACAACAATGTCCCGAAAAGATGTGAATGAGGGTAGGCACTATATCCACCCCCCCCTTGGGTTAGGCTTACTCCTGGAAGCCTAAAAATAAGTAGGGATATAACTCCCTCAATCTGGCGGCATCCTCCCATGTAGTTGAAGAATCATCAGTAGGGTCCCATTGTACCCTTACCTACTCGATGGTTCGACCCCTAAGGGTCAACTCCCACTACTCTAGAATACGAACCGGCTCCAAAGCCAGTTGCCCATCCTCTACCTACAACACATTCCACTCAAGAACATGTACAATATCAGGTATATACTGTCGAAGCACTGAAACATGGGAAACATCATGAATGTGAGCTAGGCTGGGGAATAGAGCAAGGTAGTAAGCAACCAGGCCAATCCTCTCTAGAATCTCGAATGGTCCCACAAAATGAGGTGCTAGCTTAGAACCCTTTTCATACTGGATTGGACCCTTTTGCAGATGCACTTTCAAGAAAACTTTATCACCCACAGCAAACTGCTTATTAGTCCTATGAGCATTAGCATACTTCTTCTGCCTATCCTGTGCCATAGTCAAGTGCTCACAGATACACACCACCTGTTGCTCCATATCATGATGCATCTCAAGACCCAATAGGATGTCTTGACCCAATAGGATGTGATCCTCAAGACTGTCCCAACTCAATGGTGTACGACAAGGATGTTCATATAATGCTTGAAATGGTGCCATGCCAATAGAACTATGATACCCATTGTTGTAAGAAAACTCCATTAGGTAGAGATAATCCTCCCAATGTGTCTACCTATCCATCACATACATCCATAACATATCCTCCAAAACTTGACTCACCCTCTCTGTCTGACCATTAGTTTCTGGATTATATGTCAAACTAAAGTTTAACTGCACTCCAAGCTCATGCTGCAGCAATGTCCAGAATGTAGATGTGAATACAGGATCCCTGTCAGAAATGATATTTCTAGGAATACCATGTAACCTCACAATATCACACATAAAGACATTAGCTACAGAATCTGCTATGTAGGAAGACCTAATTGGTGAAAAATGTGCCACCTTAGTCAATCAATCAACGGTGACCATGATAGCATCATGATGCTGAACAGTCATAGGTAATCCTACAATGAAATCCATGGAGATGATATCCCACTTCCAAGAAGCAATGAGATTAGGCTGCAAAAGTCCAGCTGGGTGCTGATGTTCTGCCTTAACTCTCTAACACTCAAGGCGCCTAGCCACAAAATCAGCAATATCTCGCTTCATCCCAAACCAAAAGAATAAATGTCTCAAATCAGCATGCATCTTCTTGACACTTGGATGTGCTGAGTAAGGTGTACGATGGGCTTCTGCCAGTATCAAAGTGTGAAGATCATCTAAAAATTGCACATATATCCTCCCTAGATGTCTTAAAAGACCATCTAATTCTCGAACATAACCTGCAAACTTTCCTTCCAAATATTTCCTTGAATCTATCTCTCTGCACACTTCCTGATACCAAGAATCTATAAGAAGTGCCTGAAGAATTCGACTCCTCAAATCCACACTAAGGGTCATCGATAATACCACATGTCTCTTGCGACTCAAAGCATCCACCACCACATTCTCCTTACCTTGAATCTACTTAACCTCAAAATCATACTTGCATAGAAACTCCATCCATCACCTCTGGCGAGCATTCAAATTAGGCTGAGTAAAAATGTATTGAAGACTATGATGATCACTGTGTAGCTCAAATCTGTGCCCCAACAAAAAATGTTTCCATCTAGTCAAAGCATGAACTACTGCTGCTAACTCAAGATCATGTGTAGGATAATTTAACTCATGATCGTTGAGCTTACATGAATCATATGCAATCACCTGTCCATTCTGCATCAACATTGCCCCAATCCCTTCAAGTGAAGCATCTGTACATACCATGAAATCACCTTCTAGATTAGGTACAGCTAGAATCGGTGCAATGGTCAAAATCTCCTTGAGCTTCTAATAAGGTTCCTCACATTTCTCTATCCATATGAACTTTTTTCCTTTCCTTTTAAGAGAAGTGATAGGATGTGCTATCCTATAGAAGTTCTGGACAAATCTACGATAATAACTAGCTAAACCCATGAAACTACGAATCTCTGACACATTAGTCGGTGAAGGCCAATCTATTATCGCCTAAATCTTTGCAGGATCTATTGAAATACCATCACCTGAAATAACATGCCCTAAATACTAAATCTCCAATTTGAAGAATTGACACTTATCTGCATTGGCATAAAGCTGATTGTCTCTCAAACACTGCAAAACCAACCACGGCTATTCCTCATGCTCCTTCTAAGTCTTAGAATATATCAATATGTCATCAAGAAACATGAGTACAAACTTATCCAAATAAGATTAGAACACACCATTCATCAAACTCATAAAAACTGATGGAGCATTAGTCAACCCAAAAGGTACCACTGTGAACTCATAATGCCCATAGTGCGTTCGAAACGCAATCTTGTGAATATCTGCTTCCTTAATGCGAAGCTAGTGGTATCCTGACTTAAGATCAATCTTGGAGAATACTGTAGCTCCCTTGATCTGATTGAATAAGTCATCAATCCTAGGTAAAGGGTATCTATTCTTAATAGTCACCTTATTCAACTATCTGTAGTCAATATAAAGGCGTAAAGAACCGTCTTTCTTCTTCACAAAGAGCACTGGAGCTCCCCATGGTGATACACTAGGTTGAATGCTCCCTTTGGCCAGAATTTCCTCTAGCTGAAGACATAGCTCACCTAATTCCTATGTAGTCATGTGATAAGGAGCTTTAGAGATAGGCTCTGCTCTAGGAATCAGATCAATACTAAAGTCAATGTCCCTCTTCGGAGGCATGCCTGGAATCTCACTTGGAAAAACATCTGCGTACTCCTGAAAAATTGAGTGATCCAAAGTCTTCCTCATGGAATCTTCCTCATCAAGATCATTTACCATAATAGCAAATATCTGACATCCCTTATTAAAAATTTGCTTCAATTGCATAGCAAAAATCATCTGCAGAGATATAGGCCTCAGTATCCCAACTAATTGCACATCATTCCCTTGGTTGTCCTGGCACAAAATAATCTTCTTCCTACAATCTATACTGGCTCTATGAGATCCAAGCCAGTCCATGCTTAGAACCACATCATAGGAACCAAGGGGTATGACTTGAAGATCCACTACCATATCAAAGCTTCCTAAGCTAAGCCCACACTTATGAACTACAGAATCTGTGGAGACCTTAATGCCTGAGTCTAGTTCCACTTGCCAACCACAATCTTGCTTCACCGCATCCAACTTACACTTAGAAACTATAGATGGTGAAATAAATGAATCTGTAGCTCCTAAATCAAACAATACAGAAAGAGATATACCTCTAATAGAACCTATGGTCTCAACCACTATTTCTTGATGATCTGCCTAATGTTGATCAACTACTGCAAAAACTCTATGAGCTCTACCTGCATCACCAACTATAGGCTCTGAAACGGTAGGTCTAGGTCCTAAAAAATGAGGTGCTCGCTGAGGACACTGAGTTGCATAATGTCCAATCTGACCACATGAAAAAAATTTTGTATTTCTGCCAAAACCTCTTCCCATAGGTGGTACATTTGATTGTTGACGACTATTCCTGCTCACAAAAGACTGGCTACTCTGAGCTGTCTGATTGGACTAATTTTCTTTATTGCATTGAGCATTGCGATTGTTCTTGGTGTTAGAATTTTTTCCACTGCCTTGAGGTTGAGAATTTGAACCCTTCTGTTGCTGTGTCTGCTGAGACTGCTGCTGATACTGTTTCCCCTTAGAGAAAGAAAACTTCTTGTTACCACCTGAATTGTAGTTGCTTTTAGATCTTGATGCTACTGGCACTCCTACCACCTTGACCAAGGTTGACACTTTTCTCAACAAGGATAGCTTGATGTACCGTATCCTTCAGGGTTTTTGGCTCAAATACCTTGACTCCCCCAATAACACAGTTATTCAAACCCCTAATAAAATGTTATGTCAATTGAGCTAAATTTTCACTGAACCCTGAAAAAGACATGAGCTCATAAAACTTACGCTCATACTCGGTCACTGAAAAAGTGTACTGTTTAAAATTATGAAATTCATCAGCCCTTTTCTATTTCCATTCCTCTGGTAGGAATCATTCACGAAAACTCTCTAGGAATAGCTCCCATGTAACACTGCTCATATCAATTTCCAACTTCTTCTCCTCTATCGTCCAGCAAGTGGCCCCAAAATTCTCTAGATTAGTGATCGTAAATCTTGCCTTAACATTGCTGTCGAACTCCTGCATGATAAAAATCCTGTCGAGGGAAATAAGCCACTACTCGGCCACATAACTAGAACCTTGCCCATTGAAAGGCTTAACCTTGGATCTTGAAATATCCTTCATTTGAGTGGACACAATGGACCTCTGACAATCCTTTCGAGGACTTCTAGATCTGGGTCTATGCTCTTGTTCTGTCTGGTGCACTTTGAGCTTTTTTTGAACAAGAGGTAAACATTCTAAAATAGTCTGCATCATCTACCTCAAACCAACCTCTTCAGAATAAACATGGTCCTCTCTACGGCTCTCTTCTTGTTGCCTACTAGAGTGCTCTTTCCTGCTCTCTACATGAGCCAATCCCTCATGGGCAGACTCATAGACATTGATAGCTCTACCACGACCATGGCCTCTACCATGGCCTCTAATAGAAGACCTAGTCCCAAATACCATCCTAAAATAGTACAAGGTACTAAGTTCAGTTCTATGTTTAGGTTTAAGTAAAATTTTTAGTTTTGAAACTAAGTGTTGAAGTATGAAAAATATTCAAGTAACAGTTCAAGTTCTGCTTCAGTTCACCTAGATCAAGTTCAAAAAAATACACTTAATAGTTTAAAGTTCTAGTTGCTCCAAAATACCCAGAGCTCCCAATGTAGAAACTCGGGCTCTGATACCAAATGTAATGCCCCACCAAGGGATCCAAAGAATTAACCTAGAATTTCACCAAGTTTAGTAGCATTTTTTTTTCATGAAAGTAAATACCATGTAAAACTTATGCACAATAAAGGAAGCAATAGTAATGTCCATCTGAAATTAAACATAACATACATAACATATTACATTCTTTAAAATCTCTTAACGTTGAATTACATACATAAATCCATCTAGTACAATATCCATATGAAATAATAATGATAAGTGCAACGTTTATACATTACATTTCAAATACTCAATCATCAACTGTACATGTCACAGGGTATGACAAGCTCAAAAGAATACACATACATAGAGTAAGGTACATCATCCTATTCTAATCCATGATACATCAAAGTAAAGATAATCACGTAATATACATGATACATCATCATAGAAGATATATACATCCATCATAAAGATCAAACATAATAAACTAAGTGCACGGTTCCTCCCAACCATTAATAGAATAATTAGACCATCATGGATCCTAGCCATCCCTCCGTGCATAACAATTTCAAATCACCAAAGAGATCATCGGTACTAACATAATAGGAATGTTACTCCTAATATATACAACATCATATGTACAAAGTAATCTAACATAAAAATATAAGCATAAGATAACATCATCTAACATATGCTAATCATCAATGAAAAGGATACATATCCACCATCATGAAGGATGCAACAGCCACGATGTCTCAATAAATCTCAAAATGATAAGAGTGGAAAATAAACTACCACCCGACCGCATGGTATCAAAGTGGTCCACTCCCACCATGCCGAGGAGATAACCTCAAGTCCCAAACAGGCTATCAAAATAACATAGCATAAATCTCTATAAGTCCAAGAATTCTAAAAGTATACTAACTCAAAGGTTCCAAAAACAAAATCTGACATCTAATTCTAGAGGCACACAATGACATGTAGGAACCTACTATGCAAGTGGGAAAGTGGCATCGCAATTATCATGTACAAGTTACCCTGGCAGTTAGCTAAACTCCATGGGTCCATACTGATTTCATGCGGCCACTAGTATCCTCTCATACTGACGAGGCATACTACGGAATGCAAGGTCACAACCATGCATCTGACTACTCCCATCCTAGCCTATACAAGCACTCAAGGCATGGGTGAGAACAAAACTCTTATGTTTTTAGGTTTATTTAGTTAGTATTAGGTGTGAATGTTATCACTTATTAATCCAACTTACAATGAGTTACCCTAGCAACCTCTTAGGGCCCCGGCCCCCATTGCAAGCCACTTTCTGTCACTACATGTAGATATCCTACACTAATGCTCATGGAATCATAAATCTCAAAATCACAAGGATAATCCATAAAATCATCAAATATGCATAAAAGCATCAAATCTCCATGAGCAAACATCCATAGAAAATCATGAACACAACAACTCTCTATTGGCAACTGAAGTATCACTGATAATCAAAGTATCCAATGGTTCTCAATAACCAAAATATATCTCAATCAAACTGATCGAAGACTCCAAAAATGGTTGAGTCAAACATGTCACATCATGACATCATCAAGAATAAATCTACATAACATTCCCATTATGGTGACTAAAAAATAACCAAGGTTAACTGATCGATCACCAAAAATATTGGTTAAATCAAGTGTCTCATACATAAGAATCTCAACTATAACAATCAGTAATTACAAACAATACATAGAACATTCCATCACATAACCATGGTTGGGTTTATAAAGATCGAGATTAAAACATCATCATAACATCACAATCACATAACTCTCAAGCCTCTGGTAAATGTCCTATAACTGGTCATCACTAGTCAACCCAAAATCCAAAACAATAATATAACGAATATACAATACAAACACATGTTTTGATTTTACAATTTGAATTTAAATGCAAAAGTCTCAATTTACGTTTCTGAGTTTAGAGAAAGAATTTGAAAGAACATTTATACATGAATACAAATGCATTCTTTAATTATAATTTTAATCCAAATGTCCTCCACCAAATCAATACTTAATATACTTAATAAAACAATTAATTTTAATCATGAGCCTTTGATATAAATCAATTATCAATTTACAATTATAAAACATATAATCGTATTTACATATTATATACATACTTATATATATTTATTAAAATATATACATATAAATACATATATGAATATATAAATTATTTTATCATTTAACAAAATTGAATTAATCAAATTCCATTAATGCCAAAATAGAATATTGAAAACATTTTTAAAAAAAACACACATTATATAATATGACTGCCAGTACGCAGGACCCTGCAGTCGCAGGGCTTGCGACATCAGTGGTACTGTGTACCACTGCCGTCACAGTACCTGCGATAGGGTACACTACGACCGCAGTGGGGGGTGCAAGTCTCATCTCCCCCCCTCTGACTCAATGTTTATAAAATGTATATATTATTTTTAAAATCGCTAACACAATTTTCATTTGCGATTTGGTTTAAAATGTTTATTAAAACATTTTCGCCCACGGGTATGTTATCTATTTTTTAACAAATAAAAATTATATATACATATATATGTATATATATATATATAAAAGTATATATATGTATGTATGTATATATATACAAATATATGCAAAATTAATAATATCACAATATGAGAATATATACATATATATAGTTGTATATATATATATACATATATATATAAATTGACAATATAACAATACAACTTCAATTTTTTCAGAATTTCCCCATAAACTTTTGATCTCCCAAAATTTCCAATAATTAATCTAATGAGTTTGACTATGAATCTCAACCCTAGGTCCGTGTTCTTTTTAGATCCATGCATATAAAAATTTTCAAATAAATTAATCTACCCATATTGAGAATGCACAATAAATTATAAAATTCTTCAGAAGACATATGGAAGACACGAAGAAGACAGGGAATGCATGATGCTAAAATAGCATAAGTAAAATCATAAGAATCTACTCGAATTCTGATGCTAATTCGCTCTTCCTCAGAAACCCGCAGAGCAAGCTCCTCCCTTCTTCAGAGTTCTCGAGTCCTCCAATGCTCCAATTTGCAGTCCAACCGCTATATCTAAACCTCTATGAATGTCTGAATATAAAGAGCTTTCAGGAAACATCTAGAATGCTTCTAGAAATAGCTAGAAGGTGTCACCAACTAAGCATGGGTCTTTTTTAACTTTTAAAATGAGCCATAGGGTTGTAGACACCATGTGCTTAATTGATGCACTAACCCCTGTGTTTTTGATACTTGAGAAATAGAAAAGTGCGTTAACTCCCATGCAAGCTTATAACTCCAATTCACTTTTATATAATTTCTATTTAAATATTTATAACTTCTATTTTAATCTTTATAACTTTCATTTTAATTTTTATAACTTTTATTATTATTATTTATTTATTACTTATTATTATTATTTTATTATTATTATTAATTTTAATTTCTAATTTTTTTTATTTAATTTTTTTTTCTCAATTAATTCTCATTTAAATAATTATAATCAAAATATCAAATAACATGATATTTTATATTAATTTTCTCAAATAATTAATTTATTAATTAAATCTATTTATTAAGACTTAATTAATAAAAAATTTACCATAGATCTCCAAAATAAAATATGAAAACCCATCATAGAACAAATCACTCAAAATCAATCTAAAGGGTTAAAAATCATGAATCAATGGGACTCACATAGTGAGTATCTTCGTTTTTCATTTTTGTAGGCTTCGAGGAGTAAGCCTAATCCCGGGGGGGTGGATGTAGTGGCTACCCCTAGTTCACACTTTTGTTATCATTGCTGAACTCTTTTGGAGCTAATTTTATGTTGTTGGGTAGTAGCATTCTTTTGAGATTGTCAGATATTGTGCTATGGATTCAGTTTATTATGTGATGAGATTACTTAGATTTTGCATTTCATGTATGCATGATGATTATTTATAGTGTTTGCAGTTATTAATGATGATTAGTAAGATAATTTATTATCATATGTGTTTTCTTATGGATACTTACACCATAGTTGCATGTGTATGGTGTGCGTGTTTGCTTTGCATATTTTCTTTTGTATGGCATGTCTGATGTGGTTAAGGAAGGGAGTTGTTGTCATCTACTAGTCAGGATCTACATGATGCACCACTTCCTACCATTGCCTGTTTAGCTTAGTATATATATTGTGCTTGTACATGCATAGTTTTTATGCAGGTTGTAGGTACCGGGTATTGACTTCCCTAAATTGCCAAGATGAGCGTACTCTATCACATTATCTCAATGATAAGAGAGGGGAGATAAATTCTCAAGTCCAAATCCCAACCCTTTAAGCCATTTTCCCTAATTGAAAATTAGGACAAGTATCTGAGTTGAGTACCCTCTGAATACGTTGGATGATGTAATTCATGATATAAACCCTTGGTTTGATTTTGTATGTATTTAGGCTATGATGAATTTTCATATTTTTGCCTTAAGGGTCTTTGATGTATTTTCTATTAATTAAGCCTAATTAAAAAATTTAATTAATAGTTTAATTAAATAGAAAATTAATATGATATTTTAATATTTATTTAATTTAATTAATTGAAAAATTAATAAAATAAAATAATTAAATTTGAAAATAAAAGTTAAAAGTTTTAAATTTGGAATATGACAATATTTATTTTAATAATAATATATTGGAATTCATTTTTAAATAAATGACTAAATAATATTATTATTAAAGCTAATAAATATTTTAGCAATTAAGTTTTGAAAAATGAAATTTAAAAGTGGAAAATATATTTTAAATTATTAAAAGATTCTAGATTTCATGTGCTTAAAATATAAATATATTAAGATTGAAAAATGGAGATACTAAAGTTAGTGCATGAGACTTAATAAATTAATTGATTAAATTGGAAAGAGTAAAGTAAATATTATATTAATGATTGTGCATTATTTTAATATTTTCTCACATACGAGTTTGTGAATTCTCGAGAGTTGTCATATAGACAACACAGGAGTTTGCAGTCTAAGAATGCACAAGTTGTCTTCATTTAGAAGTTAGCATTTTATTTGAGCACATGGTGTCTACAACCTTAAGACTTATCTAGAAGGTTGGAGAAGACTCATGCTTGATTTTCATGCTTATCTTCTAATTGTTTTAGGAGACACTCTAGATGCATCTTAGAGGTCTTTAAATAGAGGCTCTCTTAGTGTGTTTGGACAAGCTTAAATGAAAGTTTAAATGGAAGCTACAAGCTAAAAGCTAAAATGGAAGCTTTAAAGCTTACTTGTATTGGAGAAGATTCATATGTTCATATATTTTCTACTTGCTTCTATGCTTCTTCTAGCACTTCTAGTCACGTGAGAATTTTGGTTGGCTTGGATCTTGGAGGAATTGCGTATGAGAAGAAGGAAGAGACTTTTTATAGACTTCTGAGGCATGGAAAATTAACATCAGTGTCCAGGTACACTTGTGATATTCACATATTCCCTTTGCACTCTTTCTTTTCTTGTCTTCTTCATGATTGTTATATGTGTTTGAAACTTCTCTATGATTGAATCCGTAATTTGAAATTAAAAACTAGATATGTATTCATTTGGTTGCAAAAGAAATCAATAATGAACTCATTACAAAACTCTAGCTTCAATTGAAGAAAGAAATTAGATTTGAATCAGGTTTGGGTTCGAATTTATATTAAATTAGAAGGACAAGATTTGGAATTAAAATAGAAATTTTATGGCAAAAATTTGAATGATTAGATGTAATCTTTCTATCAATTATATTTTGAGATGCATATGAACAAACCCTTTTATGGTTAAATTTAGAGAACAATTATTTTAAGAGAAAATTCTTAATTCATCACAAATTGTCCTGTTGCTAACCCTTGGATAGACTCGAACTCAGTCATTTATAACTTTTTATCGTAATCAAATTTATTCGATCGCTCCGGTTAGAATTGGCGCAACTTGGCACTCTCCAACATATTTCAATTTCAGCTCGATCCAACGGTTCATTAGGGAGATATGGCCCTCATACTGAGACTGTTTTATTCAAAGACGGATATTTCTCCATTTTCCATAACCAAGAGTTCCTTATGCTTAAATTTCACAAAAATAATTTATCAAAGCAATATAATTACAATTTAATAATTATTGAATTAGTCTAAAGACTAATAAAAATGTTCTAAATGAATTAATGAAAATTTTTAATAATTTTTTTGTAAATAGAGCTGATCGATAGAGATATTGAATTCAATAGAGAATGGATGACTTTTAATATTAATTATTTAATGTATATTAAATATTATTTAATATATATTAAATAATTTAAGAAATGACAATTTTAAATGAAGAGAATGTAATGGTAATGGATTAATTGACATGAAGTTATTATTATAACATTTTATAAGTAGAATTGTTATGTTATGTATTATTAGATAACTTGTCGATTTACCTTAATGGTGTTAAGAGTTAGTCAAATATTAACTAATGAGTATATGGAAAGATTCTATAGATCGAGTATTTATAGTTTGATGAGTTCATTATTTATTAATTTTTGTAAAGACTAGCAAACTATTAATAAATAATGGTTTGATTAGTTATCAATAAATACGATTAGAGTTAATCTAGTGGAGATTATTTAATGATTAAAGTTTTGTAAAAGATATTAGTTTTTTGTTTGAAGTATGATTGATTTTTAATCAATTAATATTCAATGAGTTGTCAATATAATTATATTATGTGGTTGAGATTTATCTTGAAATGACTATCATTAATACAAATTAATTGACGAAACATTAGTATTCATAAAGAATGATGAATGTGATCTATAAATAAAATTTTCAATATAGCTTGTCATTAAATATTAGCAGTATATTATTATTGAACTATGAATATGAATATTTGTGTATGGCTGACTTTTAGTTATTAGTCAACTAATATTCATTGGGTTGATGGTTTGGTTGTGAAATTATTAATTAAATCAATTAACTAGAGTTAATTACATATAATTAATAATTAAGTTATGTAATGAAGATTTAATTGATATAATTCTTTTAATGAAATACTGATATTAAAATTGATAGGTCTTATTTCAATGACTTGAATAATGATTTTAGATATTTTAATGGTGAAGACTTAGTAATATATAATTAAGAATTATTAAGATGATAAAAGGTCAAGGATTGTGAACCGATATTAATTGATCATTCTAATAAAGTTATGATCTCTTATTCGAAGAATGATATTTGGTCCTCTTACAATAAAATGAATAATGATCTTAAAAAAGTTGAAAGGATAATCAATTAGAATATGGATCATGGTTAAATATAGAGAACAATTTAATTAAAGGTCAATGATGATCAGTTTAGTGAATATTTATCTTTAAGTTATTCTTAGAATGTAATTCTTGATAATATAAGGATAGTGCTATCGAGGAATAAATGGGTTGACTTGTAAGTCAAATGATGAAACTTAGACACTTGAAGTATACTTGCAAATAGAAACAGGAAACCCCTACACATAATTCAACTATGTGATTTTAGTAAACCAAAACATGTGTTTGCATCGTGTATTCTCTATGCTTCTTGTTTTGATTTTTTGAGTTGACTAGTGTTGACCAGTCCTAGGTTATTACCAGAGGCTTGAGGGTTATGAGATATGATGGCATGTTGATCTTATTTTATCTCAATGTTTATAAACCCAACCATGGCAATGTGATCGTATGCTCTATGAAATGTTTGTATTTACTGATTGTTATTGTTCATCAGTCTTCATGTGTGAAGCTGAGATGTATGTGTATGAGACACTTGAGCTAATCATTTTTGAGTCATCAATCAATTATCTTTGAATTATTTTTTAGTCACCATGATGGAACTAAAGTGTTGTTTTATTTCTAGATGATGTCATGTTGTGATATGTTTTGACTCAACCATTTTGGTGTCTTCGATCAGTATGATTTTGAGATATGTTTTGGTTATTGAGAACTAATGGATACTTATGATTATCAGTGATGCCTTTAGTTGCCAATAGAGAACTGTTGTGATCATAATTTTCTATCGATGCTTTTCCAGATGCTCATGGAGATTTGATGATTCTTATCTTGAATATTTGATATTTGATGCTTTTATCATGGATATTTGATGATTCTTTTTATGGATTATCTTTTGAATTTTTTTTACAATTGCTTGTACAGGACTATGGTGATTTTATGATTCCATGAGCTTAGGGTAGGTAATCTACTTGTACTATCGGGAAGTGGCTTGCAATGGGGGCTGGGGCCCGAAGTGGCTGCCGGGGTAACTCATTTTAAGTTTGGTTAATAAGTGATAACATTTACACACTAAATGGGGATTAAATAAATCTTAAAAGATAATTGTTTTGGTTCTCGCTCATGCCTTGAGTGCTTGTACAGGCTAGGATGGGAGTAGTGAGAACGAATGGTTGTGACCGTGCATTCCGTAGTATGCCTCGTCAGTATGAGAGGATACTAGTGGCTGCATGAGATCAGTATGGACTTGTGGAGTTCAGCTAACTGCTAGGGTAACTTGTACGTGATAATTGCGATGACACATTCCCGCTTACAAAGTAGATTTCCTACATGTCATTGTGTACCTCTGAGAATTAGATGTTAGTTTTGTGTGATAGAACCTTTGAGTTAGTATACTTTTAAGATTCCTAGACTTAGAGAGTAATTATGCTATGTGTTTTGGATAGCCTATTTGGGAATTGAGATTATCTTCTCAGCATGGTGGGAATGGACCACTTAGGTTCCACGCGGTCAGGTGGTAGTGTATTTTCCACTCTTATCATTTGAGATTCGTCTTAGACACAATGGTTGATGCTTTCTTGGTTGGTATTTATCTTCATTCTGTTCTTGGAGCATTATGATAGATGATATACCCTATGATCGATGTATTTACTGGTATGTTCTTATATTGATGATTTGCATATGTTAGATGATATTATCTTATGATTTACTTTGCATTTTAGTAAGACATTTTTAGGAGTGACATTGCTACTATGATAATATCGATGATCTCTTCAGTGCTTTAGAATGTTACGCACAGAGGGATGGCTAGGATCCACAATGGTCTAATGATGCTATTTACAATTGGGAGGAACCATGCACTTAGTGATTTAGGTTTGTGATATATGGTTATCTTTTATGATGGATGTTTATATCTTTATGATGATGATGTATCATGTATTATTTATGGTTTCAGTTACTTTAATTGCATCATGGATTAATATTGGATGATGATGTACTTTATTTACATGGATGTTTATTCTTTTAAGCTTTCATATTCTGTGACATGAACAGAGGATGATTGAATAATCTAAAATGTAATTACTAAAAGGACACTTGTATATTGTTTAAGTATATCAGATGTATCATTTTTATTTCATAAGAATGTGATGTTAGATGAATGCTTGATTTAGATGTAATTCAATGTTAAGGGATCCTTAAAGTTTGTAATCTATTATGTTATGTTATGTTTACTTTGAGTTGGATGTTACTATTGCTTTCGCGAATGTTATGAATGGTTTTACTTTCATGTTTAAAAAAAGAATAATTGTTTGGCAAATTTAGTGAAATTCTTTGGATCACTTGGTGGGGCATTACATTTTTGCGTATTTGCTTTTGTATGACGTGTCTGATATGGTTAAGAAAGAGAGTCATAGTCACCTACTAGTCGGGATCTACATGATGTACCACTTCCTGTCATTTCCTATTTAGCTTAGTATATATATTGTGCTTGTACATGCATAGTTTTTATGCAGGTTGCAGGTACCGAGTATCGACTTCTCTGAATTGCCAGGATGAGCATACCCTATCACATTATCTCAATGATAAGAGAGGGGAGATAAATTCTCAAGTCCAAATCCCAACCCTTTAAGACATTTGTTCTAATTGGAAAATTAAGACTAGTATCTCAGTTGAGTACCTTTCGAATATGTCAGATGACATAATTCGTGATATGAACCCTTGGTTTGATTTTGCATGTATTTTGGCTAAGATGAATTTTTTGTATTTTTACCTTGTGAGTCTTTGATGTATTTTCTATTAATTAAGCCTAATTAAAAGATTTAATTAATGGTTTAATTTAATGAAAAATTAATATGATATTTTAATATTTATTTTATTTAATTAATTGAGAAATTAATTAAATAAAATAATTAAATTTGAAGATAAAAGTTAAAAGTTTTAATTTGGAATGAGACAATATTTATTTTAATAATAATAATATATTTGGAGTTCATTTTCAAATAAATGACTAAATATTATTATTAAAGCTAATAAATATTTAAGCAAATTAAGTTTTGGAAAATGAAATTTAAAAGTGAAAAATATATTTTAAATTATTAAAAGATTCTAAATTTCATATGCTTAAAATATAAATATATTAAGATTGAAAAGTGGAGATATTAAAGTTAGTGCATGAGACTTAAAAAATAAATAAATAAAATTGGAAAGAGTAAAAGTAAATATTAAATTAATTAATGTGCATTATTTTAATATTTTCTCACATAGGAGTTTGTGAATTCTCGAGAGTTGTCATGTAGACAACACAAGAGTTTGCACTCTAAGAATGCACAACTTGTCTACACTTAGAAGTTAGCATTTTATTTAAGCACATGGTGTCTACAACTTTAAGACTTATCTAGAAGGTTGGAGAAGACTCATGCTTGGTTGTCATGCTTATCTTCTAATTGTTTCTAGAGACAGTCTAGATGCATCTTAGAGGCCTTTAAATAGAGGCTCTACTAGTGTGTTTGGATAAGCTTAAATGAAAGCTTAAATAGAAGCTACAAGCTAAAAGCTAAAATGGAAGCTTCAAATCTTACATGTATTGAAGAAGATTCATATGCTCATATATTTTCTACTTGCTTCTATGCTTCTTCTAGCACTTCTAGTCACGTGAAAATTTCGGTTGGCTTAGATCTTGAAGGAATTGTGTATGAGAAGAAGGAAGGGACTTTCTATAGAATTTTGAGGCATGACAAATTAGCATCAGTGTCCAAGTGCATTCGTGATATTCACATATTCCCTTTGCACTCTTTCTTTTCCTATCTTCTTCGTGACTATTATATCTGTTTGAAACTTCTCTATGATTGAATCTATAATTTGAAATTGGAATCTAGATATGTATTTATTTGGTTGCAAGAGAAATCAATAGAGAACTCTTTAGAAAACCCTAGCTTCAATTTAAGAAAGAAATTAGATCTGAGTTGGGTTTGGGTTTGAATTTATATTAAATTGGAAAGACAAGACTTGGAATTAAAATAGATTGTGATTTGACAAGTGTCCAAGGAACAAAGCATCATACAAAAGACAAAAACAATCACAATAGAATGCCAAGCATATGAAATATTCCTTCAGGTAGGCCTGTTCCAGTTTCTGTTGTGAATCATCAACTTTTGATTTATCTTTCATTATTTTGGCTCCTTAGAATACGTGGCTAGCAAGCTGGCCAAAGAAGGATGATCTTATGATACCTCCAAATTGGTTTTCTCCTATGGGTTCTAATTGCTTTCACCCTGAGCATCCATTATTACCTTTTCCCCTTCTTCTTTTTTTAGTTCTAGTGTAGAGGTGTCAATAACCTACACCTCACCTTCTTGTTTCTCATCATCATCTGAACTGTCCTCCTCTAACTACTTGTCCAAGAGAAGATCTACCATCCAAGTGTCAAATTGTATATCATTTGGCCAACTGAATTATAGGATATCATTTTTCTTTTTTAAAATATAACTAGCCTCCTTTTCAAAACAAACAAATTCTTGCTTCAAAGAATCAAAAAATAATTGGACTTTAACCAATTCCTTTGTCGTGGTGGCCCACCAAGCATGCCCCTTTTCATTAATAACTTTATTTATCCTTGTGCAGAAAATGTCATCCAATTCTTTACTCCACTCTTCCTTATTTTTCAATTTCTTCTTTCTATCCAAGGCACAAGGAAATAGATCAAATTTTTGATTCTTGTACTTATTCAAATAAGAAATAATTTTCAGTTGCAAAGCAACTCTCCTATTATCAAAATATGACAGGTCATTAGCAATATCATACAATTTTTCAACATGGTCATTGGAAGACTTTGTAACTGAATAACATAGAAGGGTGATTTCCTTTTTCCCTTCTTCCCCATTTATTAACAATAGGCTTGAGGGTATCATCATGAGTTTTAAATTCCTCCCATGTATCTATTACTTTTACCAACTGATCAAATAATAAGGGCCACTCAATTTTGCTCACTAAATACATCAGAGCCTTTCTAAGCTTATCCTCATACTACATATTTAGCTCTATATGTAAGGCCCATAGTTTTCTCTTCTCTTCTTCAAATTCCTTAGCTATATAATATTCATTTTTTTGAGGTGTGTCTGGTATCTCTACAAGGGGGGTGGATTTAAAAGGTTCCACTGGAGGACGGGGGTATGTTATTCTTGGCCTTATGGATTTCCCCATTACCTTGTTTTCAAGTTCAATTCTCCTTTTAACCTCCCTATTATACGCCTCAAGAAGTGTTTCATATTTATTCTGTAACTCAGACATAACCTATTCCTCCTTCTTAGCAGTGGCCAACAGAAACTTACAAGAATCCACATTCCAATATGCTGCTTGTGCATGTGAAGTGTTAGCAACCCTTCTCACAAGTATATTTTCCATCAACCTAGACTCATCTGATTGTGATGGTGTGGCTCTAGATCTCTTTCTCAATGACCAACTGACCAATGCAGCTTGATCTTCAATGAATGAAGTGCCTTGGAAGTCACTTCTATTTGGGTCTAGCAACTCCAATCTACTTGAAATAGAATTGAAAATTAATGCATATGCAATATCCCAACTGGGCAATAATAAAATCTTAGATACCTTTATCATTTTCCTCCCCTCCTCAGGGCTTATGTTGCAATTCCTTCATCATTTCTTCTTTAATTTGGTTTTGCATGGAAGTTTCATCCATTTCTGGATGCTATGTTTTCATCTTTTTACATTTTTCCTAAAAGATGTTCATGTTTTTCCTCCATGAATACTACTAAAAAGCCCTTGATTCACAAAACGTCATCAGTCAAAAATTGATAACTTGTTTGCTCTAAAATAGGGTCCAACTCCCTGCCTCTATAATTAGCTATTGTTAGATCCAAACTTGGGAGAGGAGGTTCTAGAGGGTTACCCTCATCTAATTTTGCGTGAGTAATAAAAATATCTCCCTGTGATCCCATTTGTTCAACCTATTTACCAGTGAGCTGCTCTTTTCCAATCCTCAAAGGGGACTGGGTGGGTGAATATTCCTCATCTTGAGGCCTTTCTTCTATCATTACCTTTTGCCTCTTAGGACTAGGCTCTTTAGGTCTCTCCTCTTGGGCTATACTGGTAGATCCTATTTTTTTTTCCCTTGTCTATAGGAACCCTTTTATTCTAAATTATAGTATATTCAGGCCTCTTTTGTACAATTATTTTATCAGTTCTCACGTTTGGAGTGAAAGCGAACCTCCTCATGACCTCTCTAGCCTTATCAGGATATGAATCAATAAAAAATTATTTCTTTTCATTTGTGACCTCCATTATTTTAGGGAAGGTATTCATAAGCTTACTTATTTTGTCAGCCTCCATGATAGCATTATCCAAAGGATCATATTTATTATCAAAACAATGAATGAATTCTAAGACCCGGGAATAAACTCTCCATTTCTCATTTTTAGTTTTCTGCTCTTGCAATGAGAATTCATTCCTTATAATATCCTCTAGATAATAAGAATCATGCTTGGCTGGTCCCAACTTGATTCTATGCCTCAACATATGATTGAAAAATCTCTCCGAATCACAAAAATGAGGATGAGAGACAACCATCATATACTTCTCCAAAATTTTATGCAAAAAGATCCATCCCCCTATTGTAATCACAAACTAATGGGCCACTGTGTAGGTAGGGAAAATTGACCTTAATTTCCTTTTCAACGAAAGAATTTCTTCCACTCCCCCTAACTGCCATAAAACTTCAGCCATTCCCACCTTCAAAGGAACTTGCTAAGGCAAAACATGAGGGTTCCCCTTGAAACCATAGATTCCAAAAATAGTAGAAACAAGGTAGGGGATGATATCTCCCCAATTATGTGAAACTTTCAAGTCATGGGGGTTATCTATAGGCCTGATGAGACTCATTAGTACCCTAGGGATTCTGGGATTGTCACTCAATATGAGGCATCTCAATTTAGCAGCAAAATATATATCAAATCTAACAAAACTAGCATTACTTGCATCCCAGGTCATATTTGCACTCCACAACTAGACTAGTAGTATTTCCCCATTCTCCTCTCTATTTAGTTCCATCTCATTACTAAAATATGTCACTCCTTTGAACAAAAACATATGCATTAATAGAGAGTAGTGACCGAAAAAAATTTCCACCTTGCCCTTCGCAATCCCAACTAAACCAATGTGAATTTCTTCAGCCAAAAAGGAAGAAAAATAAAAAATAACATCTACACCGAAGAAAGCAATTTGAACCATCGTGTACATGAAACCAATGGGCATAAATTCTTGCTTATCTTCACCAAAAACTTGGCATAAGGTCCTGTATATCTCTACAGCCTAGGAAGTGAAAAGACTCTTCTTAAAAGGCTCTGTAGAGGCTACAGTAATTACTAGAAAAGTTCCTATTGTACCAATATGTGCCCTTAGTGCACCTCCCCTAATTACATCCTTCTTTTCTTTGTATTCATTCTCTAATTCTAGCAGATTGATTTGCACGTGGTAGTCTGATAATGGTTCCAAGTGAAAAACCTCTCTAATTTCTTCAGGAGTAATTGAGACCATAGGCACACCATCCTTTATTCTTACAACCCTAATGGCTTGGTCATAATTCTTAGCAATGGATTCAAGCAAATCATAATCCATGAAAACACTTGGGACTACTAACTTTCCCAAATCAAAATTCCAGACATTAGCATTTAGGGCAAACAACTTTCTTTCTGAAAACCACTTTTTAAACAAGATAAGGCCAGTTTGAGTAGTTGTTGCATCCCTAACCCAGTTCCCCTTGTCATATAGGCCATCAACAATTTTAATAAATCATCATGGACATTCCTATCCATATAATTAATTTTTCTAGAGAATGGTTTCTTAGGAGGCATTTTAATAGTATTGAGAGAATTGGAATGCCACAGAGGTTATAATATGAGTACTTACTTGAGTTTTTGAACTTGTTCTTCTCTAAACTTCTAAAATTTCTCTCGAATGACAGAAGAATAGTTTCACGTCTTTACCAAGCTTAACACAACATAATCAATCAGGATCTTGTGCTAAAAAAATTTGCAATCTCTATTTATGTGGAACTAGAATTAATGAAAATATCTGTATTATACTCTATTTCTTCCACACGTGAAGCTTTCACTTATTATAAATTCGCCAAACAAAAAAACAGAGTGGTGTCGCACTTTCTTTTTTTAAATTGTGCCATTGATCCTTGAAAAATTCTACGATCTGGGAATGACAACTAAGCTAACTTAGCTTTGTTCTTAACACATTGGCAGTCAAGCCAATAAAACACCTCCACCTATACCTTTCCTTCAAGGTTTTCACTTCAAATTGGGCCCATGGATGACTATGGACACGTGTCATCACCTCGCTAACTCATTAAACATAATTCTCGAGCACCTTTCCACAATGAGCTAGCGATGATCATTGATCTTACTTTAATTGTGTGGTAGACAATTGAAACAACCTTTAAAAACATGATGGTAGGTCCATTTCTCGTTAACTCTCTATACCTAATTTTTCCACATCTCTTTATAGCGAGTCAATGAGCATTGCCGATCCAGACTTGATCTTGTGGACAACAATTTTACTTCACCAGTGGTGGGCCACACTCGCTAACTCACTATACTTAACTTTCAAGCACTTCTTCATAGTGAGTCAATGCCACCCTTTGATCCCTGCTCGATCTCACGATCAGAAATCTTTGTACCTAGTACATGGGAAGTGGGTCCAGATATCACTGTCGCTGAGCTAGCTCAACACGCTAGCACCTATATATATATATATATATATATATATATTCTAATCTCTACATGACATCACATGTCTTGGGCCTTGTCATGTTTGTGACTTTCAGGTGGGTCGCTATATCACTATCGGCATAAAAACCAACAATTCGGCTAGCGATATGGCGAGTTTCGATGAATCAAAATCTTCCTACTCAAAGATGTTCAATGGGATGCCACCATTTAACTCTATCTACACAACTCAACCTTATCACGTCACTCATTCAGGGCCCACCTTTGAGGATTTTTAGTTACATTACCATTTTTTGAGCAATTGCTACATCGCTATTGGCATAGATACCAAAAAACTTGGCTAGCAATATGGCGAGTTATGGTAACCATTTTCAAAATGGCACTGGCTAAATTTCCACGATAATGCACTAGCTAGCCAGTGCCATTACATTTCTATCTGTTAACTATCCAAAACAAAATGTACTCTGACCTACCAAACGTACTCTAACAGTCTTGTTCGATCCAAACGTACTCTAACAGTGAAAATGTGATCCATGTTGTGATTTTAAAATATCAAATATTATCAAAAGTTTGATAATGACTATTGATTATTTTAATAGTTTAGTAGAAAGCTTTCAAAAGAAGTGGGTTTATATATTACTACTATTTTTAATTAATAGTTTATACATAAAATGATGGGGTACGACCATCGAAATATTTACGAAAGGTAGAGTAGATAAAACATTTCTTGTAAATAAGTTATTTAGTTGAAAAATAAGTTTGCAAATTTGTGTATTAATTTAGTCCATTCTCTTTGTAATGTTGCATGTTTTAGTTTCAATTTTTTTATAAATTATAATAAATATTTAGCATCTAAGATAAAATTAATTTAATTAAATAATGATAATATGCAATAATTAGTATTGTAATGATAAAAATAATTTTTAATTTATCTTTATATTAATTTGAGCTACTCATTTTTTTATTATGTGAATAGTTATAAATGCTATAATTTGTGTGTTTTACTTCTTTTGTAAATTGATTAATTATATAAATTTATTTTATATATAAACATGTATATTATCTTAGTTTAATTTATTTTCTTATAGTATTTGAATATTAAATCAATTAAAATAATCTCTATTAGTAATCTAATATACGCTTCCTTACTCCTAATATTTTCCACTAACCATTCCTAAACTATACTATAACTATCCCTTACATCTTGCTTTACTTCCTAACACCCCTTATCTAATTTTACCACTAATTCCCTATCCACTAGCCATTAACCCTTATATCCTTTAAAAAGTAACAATATTTAATCCAAATCTTTTATTTACTACATTTTACTTTACTTATACATCTCCCCATACAAATAACATTAATCCACTTAACGTCCCTATAATCCCAATATGATGCCAACCTTCCCAAAATTCATGTGGCATGGGGTGGAGTGAATCATTACTTCTTCTTTTTTGTGTTTCATGAGATTGACTTATTGCAGGGAGTTTTGTCAATAGATATATGATAATACTAAGTCCCATAAAATATTTGAAAACTTCATCCTTAAAATCATTCACTACACATCCATCTCACAATTTATGCATGTAAACTAAAATACCAAATTAAGCATAACTATTCATAGCTTGAAAGTAAATAAACATTCACACATATGACACAAGATATGATTACCTAAAAACCCTCTAATGAGAAGGTAAAAATGGGGTGGGGATGAAACCCATACATCTTCACTACTACATTTATAAAGTATATCCAATGAATGTTACAATGTTTGATCATGAAATATGATCTACCTTGTTAAAGGTATGCCCTATTAAAGGCTTACAAAGCCTATTACATCTTACCTTATTAAAGGATTTCAAAACCCTATTAGAAGTGTGCCTAGTAAGAGGACTTCAACTTATAATGAAGTAAGCACCCTATTCAAGGATTTATCTCAGCATGTTAGGACTACTCTGTTAAGAGATTTAAATGATTCACCTATTAAAATGTCTCAACAATGATCCTTTGTTAGCACTCTACTACTTGATGTTCGATCACCTCTTTGCATCTATTCTTGATCCTTCTTTGATTAGATGTATCTCTTCTATCCTCTAACTCCTTTACTATGTTCTCCTCTAACATATTCTATAATTCATGTCTCTAGATCACAATTCCTTAATCACACCTTGATTCTCTTTTTGCATGCACAAAATTCTCTCTCTACTCATTTCCTTACTTACATTCTATATTAGGGTTTACCCTCCTTATGAAGATCTTGTTGACTTAGGGTTAGGTATGAATCACCAATTGTGATTCACCTATTGCTTAATCCTTCTCTTTTTTTTGATTGGTTGCGTGTGTTGCATTGGGATAATCAATCAAGATTCATTCTTATTATCTAGGATCTCAAAATATATCCTTAAGTTGGTTCCAAAATAATTTACATAGGAGTTTGTGCCATTACAAACAACTATGTCAAAACTATATAACTTGACACTAGAAGGCCTTGATGCTCAACATCAACTACAACTTCAATGCCAGAACTCAACATCTGAATAACTCAACATCCTTTGATTACTTATCTCTTGAATCACTCAACATCATCTATATGCTCGACACTTGAGTGGATTGGCACCAACTTTTTACTCAACATACACTAAGAATCTCACTTGATATGCACTATCTGACATGGTATGCTCCAAATTTATTACTTGTTTGACATGAACTAATCTTGTAAATAATTTAAGTGTATAAACACTCATATGTCAAAAACAATTTGAGATTAACAATCTCCCCCTTTGACATGAGTGGAAAAAATACTTGGTCATGCATGAGCATAACTTAGATAATCACCATCTTTACTCAGTATAATACAAAATTTCAAAATTTCAAAATTTTGCAAAACTTGACTTTACTATCATACCTCAAAATCTTATAAGTCCCCTTGAGTTGATTATTATATCTTGAATATTTAATCAATACTATTGCTAAGTAAATATACATATGCTATACTTTGTTTATGTCTTTGACTCCCCCTTTATTTTGTCTCCCCCAAAACTATATCTATTCATCACTTGGAGTCAATGTCACTAAAAAACTTATTATGCTCCCCCTTTCTTATTTATCCTCCTATCTTATTACTCCCCCTTTTTGACACTTATGTCAAAGGTTTATACCTGAATAGTATGTTTATCCAAAAAAAGATTTATGGATCTCAAGTATTAGCTTCAAAGCTACATCCCAATCATCACAAGCTACCTCCAATGATTTGATTTGGATGGCCAAAATTGTAACAAGATAAACTAAGCCTTCTAGTATAGAAAGATGGGGATCTTTTTGCATTAGTGTCTATACAAAGGCTAGCTCCTTGTGAAGTATTTCCATGTGTGGGGTCAACATGGATTGGATACTAATTAGTGTGGCCCAAATATTTTCTTCTTGAGCATGCAAGTCAACCAATTGACCTTGGGAATTCATCAAATTCTTGAAGTGCTTCTAACTCTGAGCAAGAGAATTAGGTAGAGTAATACCTATTAGCTTCATTTTTGCCTCCAAATTGTCAATATGGCACTGTACTTCTTGTGTGAACAAATTTGTATCACAAAAATTGGTGTAAAGTAACAAAATATTCTCTAAGATTTTATTTACACTTTTAGTCTTGGTTGCTAACTCAACCTGACTAAGTGTAATAGAACTTGATACCTTGTCATTTACCTTTCCTTGAAATTTTCTCTCAGACCATTCAAGTAGTTTGACATTTGAATCTAGGTCTGCATCATTGATGTGTTCTACAATGATATCCAACTGTTCCATGATAGGCTTGTCTTCTTTAGGTGCTGGCAGGTTGAATGTATCAATAAATATATTCTTGATGTCTTTCAATGCTTGCTTCTACCTATGATCCCTTTTGAGTAGCTCTTGATGCTTTTTCCTTGCAAGTGCATCTTGTAGTATGCCCATTTGTTCAATTGTGATTGTTGCAAGGTCAAACTTTGGTAGGACAATCACTTCATCCAAGTTGACATCAATAAATGATGTAACCTCACCTACCTTGGCTATACTAGACCTTGGTGATTATAATGGTGTTGCTTCTATACTCGACCTTTGAAGTGCTTGACTTGGAAGAGTAGTAGTTGATGGTAAGGTAACCAGTGTTTTTATTGACAATTTCTCCTTAGGCTTATTAGAAACAATAGTTCACTAAGATAACTGGGGGTGCGGGTGTGAATTAGTTATCCAATAATTAAAACACTTATCTTTTTTAAAAAAACTTAACCATTCAACCAAAGTAAACAACAAAAATAGAAAGATTCACATAAACAAATACACTAGATATGTTGACTAGGGAAACCCTTGATCAGAGGGAAAACCCCAGTGAGAATGATGCCCACAAGATGATGTACTAATATAAATATTCCTTGTAAGAGGATAGACCCTATTAGGAGTCTGTTACAACATTTAGTAAAATTAGTCCCTGTTAGGAGACTTTGAATCCTTGTTAGGGGATTCCAACCCTATTAGGATTTGTGCTAACCCTGTTAGGAGTTGTGGTACAATGTATGCAAGAAGATCCCATTGCCAAAATATGCAATTTCAACTACAAGAAGAGCTCATTTCTGAAACAAGTAATTTACTGTTATTTATCTTCCTTTCTTGTTCTTTCCTCTATCCTATCAACAAGACCAATTACTATTAGACCTTGTAGACCAAGTCATAAACCTAAAATCCAAATACCAAACCTTGGATCACTCATAAAAACCTTGGCAATGAAGTTTCCTTTACTTCAGCACTGCTTTGCTCAACTTCGCATTCCATACTCTCTACTACTTTCCAAACATTCATATTTCACATATATCCATACCATTATAAAGGAAAATATCCTTCCTTTATACCAATTCCATCAAACAATTCCTTGATTTGGTTGTTAATCCTTCTCAATTAATTATTATAGGACCACATTAAGAGCATGTTACACTTAGCGATAACACAAATCTTCCATCTTCCAACTTGAATAAATTTTTGTACACATAATATTATTACAAGTGAGCTTAGCCATGCCATCCTTAACATGTCTTCTCCAAGTCCTCAACCTTGATCCTCAATATGTCAAATCTGCTAAGAGATATAACAAGTTTACCCAAACATGCCTCTATAAACTCTATCTTAGAAGAAACATTACCAAAACATACATAAATTCTTCTAGACTTAGCCTTTCTACTTTTAATGTTAACTAAATATGCTAGATACTCAAATGTATCTCTCATAACCATGAGTTGTTGTTATGTTCAACTAGTCAAGCATATCAAATTGATCTTTCCATTGTTCTTCTTTTAGATACCAAATAAGACATCAAAAATGCTATATTGAAATCAATGAAAAACTCAGTCATGAGTGTTACATATTATTATCAAACCAGTATTCCAAAAATCTCTTCAATCTTCCAACAAGGCTATGTAGTCAAGTTTGAATCTTCCATCTTTCCTCTTCTTTCTTTTCAATTTCAATTGCATCTTGAACTTGTGTTGTAGGTAGATGAGTATCTACCTATCTTGTTTGAACTTGTGTTCCATCCCGTGCTTGAGTAGAAACTTATGGTACTAAAAAATTTTGCACCAATTTGTTGATGTTAGCCATGGTGGTTGGTTTATTTCCTTTGATACACTACAATGGGTAATGTAGGTTGCATCATAGTAAATTAAGGGGTTTTTGATGTCTCGAGTTTCCACCTCTATAAATGTCTTCTCTACCTCCTTAAGTTCATCTACACTCACCAATATAGGGTGACTACATAAGTTTTCCTTGGTGGTGGTGTCTAGTAGTATCTTCTTCATGTCCTCCTCTATTAGTGAATTAATTTTTTGAGTCATAGTGTTAGAAACATCCTTGATCTATATGATTTTAGTGTCTAATTTTGTTACATGTAGTGGATTGGAACTCAACATTTGTATATCTGGTATACTCTATTCTAGTTGCTACTCATCTTTAGTTATTGCCTATTTTTGTTCCCATTCTTCAGTGCCTTCCATATGTTCATCCTTCTCAGTAAGCTCAATTAATTCTTGCTCATATTTATCTTCACCTACCTCAATAGGATTCTCCTCAATTACCTTAGATGTTGTCAGCCCATAAATTACCTTCCAGATTTGGGTACTTTTATGAACAACATCTTCAATTTTAGTTTGGATAATATTAAATGCATGATACTTAGGAGAAAATCTCCCTGCGTACTTCTTTATGGCTTTAGTCATCTTAGCTTTACCTAAATCTAGCATCACTCTTACACGTGTAGTCTCTCTAATATTCCTTTCTATTGTAAGACTATATTTCCATATTTTCTCAACTCTATCATATAAGGTATTTGGTAGAGAGTTCAAAATCTTAATTAGAGTCATCTTAAATGTTACCATCATGGCATATACTAACTCTTCTAATTTATCCATTTCTACCTTTCCAAGTCTATCAAATCCAATATGTGAAAATCCACTCAAATCTACATAATTCTTTATATTTTCACATAGATTATCTAAATCATAAGGATTGTAACTTACCACTTTAAATTGGCTATTATCATCAAATTCTATCCTCTCTTCATATGATTTAGTTGGAGCAATGTACTTTCTCCTTTGTCTCTTCTCATACACATCAACTTTTATAGCTTTCCTAGCTTTGTTTTATTTTTTCTTGGCTACTTCTTGAGCTTTCTTAGTAGTAGGTCTTGTGCTAGTTTGTGTAGATAGAACTGCAGACTTAGGTTTTACAACCTTCTTCAATTTTTGACTACTAAGGATTTATCTTTTCTTTTCTTCTTTATGGCTATAGGTTCTTCACTAACTTCTTCTCCTTTGACACCTTCTTCAAGCTCGACTTCCTCTTCTCCTTGATCTTCTCCCTGACCTTGTGTTAGGGCCAATGGTGCTTGGGCTGGTACATCTTCATCATCATCATCATTATCATCTTCATCATCTTCCTTTGCCCCTTCACCATATTTTTCTTTCAATTTCTTGACAATCTTGTTCTTCTTCCTTATCACTAAAGTTGTCTTTAGATCCATAGTTATCTTTGATTTGGCAACATCACAATTTACAAAGTTAGTAGCCTTATTATCTACTTCTTCTTCTACAAGAAAGGATGCAATTACTATAGATGCCTCATCCACATTGACTTCATATCCTAGTAATCTCAACCATTAACCCTTGGAGCTACAACTTGTACATTTGTGAAATTAGTATCAACTAGAAAGAAAACATCATTGAAATGTTTCTCAACTAGTGACACTGGTATCTTGTGTCTTTGTTTCATTGACTACTTAAAGTCCTCAAAATAGATAGTCATAATATACTCAAATCTCTCTCCCATTTTCTCAATGAATTCTCCTATTTGTACTATAATGGATTTGTTTGTCTTCCATGAAACTTTTCCAAAGGAAGGAAATGTGTTCTACACATAGAAAAATATACATACAAGTATTGATCAAAATTTGCATTGTGCACTCTTGGTTTTCATCATGGCTCTCAAATTTTTTGATAGTTGTTGCAATTGAATCTTGATAAGGTCATAAGTACAATCCTTCTTCACTATATTTTATCCTACATCAACATCAATACAAGGTACACTGTTCAATCTACTTGATTGAAAGAACTTATATGCAATAATCCTAGGGGATCTTTGATAGTATCCATTGTCATTCCTCTTTTCTTTCACACTCTCAATAACTTCTTTTGCATCACTCCTCATGGTTTTAGGTCTATCTAGGGTTGGATACCCTATTACCATTTGCACAATATTCTTGGTTATCTTGATAGGTCCATCTTCTAGCCATATTGAGTTATCATGAATTTTGATTAAAATAGTCTTAATCCACTTAGTCCTGAAAATATTTGGAAAATCTAGGGCATGATTAACCCTTTTATTTCTACAATTTTGTATTTCTCCTTTAGTATTCCATTTTCACATAGTTTTCCATATAGGTCTTTGATTTCCATGTCACCTATGCTACCCACCTTGCATGTGAACGACATTTCACATCTTGAATCATTAAGACTTGTGGTGGTATCATGGATAACACACCAAAAAAATCTTGTTTGTATGCAATATTAGGGATTGCTTTGTAATTTAGTTGTCTAATCTCATTGTTAATTAGTTGAACATTCAAGACCTCCTTTCCCTCTTTAACCTTGGCAGTAGAAGAACTAGGCACCATAATTGTCACCTATGGTTTACAGAAATTCAAATAGTGTAACTCAACATACAAAAAATACCTTCAAAAATTTGATGAACAATGTTGAATAGTGGTTGAATTCGCTTTGAAAATGTATAGAATGATCTCTTCAATTTTCCTTTAGCTCTTCATTCTCTCTCCAAATTTGAATGATGTTAAATGAGTGAAAAATTGATCATATAGACCTCAAAACTTTGTAATTAATGCCCAGTCCTTACACAATTGTAAGCTCAGCTTGAATAGAAATTTCAATTCGCTTAGCTTCCAGGAAGTTTACTTCTTGCTCAGAAACCACTATGATATTGGTCAACACTATCACCTATATCAGCTTAGTATCAACTAGATTTCACTCAAGAACTTAAGTGAAAATTTTCATGCTTGACAGTAACATGAAAATTGAAAAACTAAAAGATTTCTTCAAGATTCTAAACAAAAATTTGCATATTTCGTTATGAAAATATAATCTTTTAAAAACTAAGTCCTTGGAAATAATTATGATATATTATTTAAATATCAGTCCCACACATACCTCTTGATTTCTTAGTTGGAGGTGGTGTCATCAACTGACCCATTGGGTGAAGAGATCCCATCAGAACTTGATGTGCTAAACCTTTCTTTCTCTTCAATGTATTTTTCATTTCATCTTTGACATTCACAACATTTTCCTTGTCTTTGCCTTTGTTGAATCACTGCTTGGCACTTTTGACCTTGTTGGGCAATTCTTACTTATGTGACCAATCTTCAACCAACTAAAACATGTAGTTGACTCAACCATTTTTTGTAGTCACTTCTAAAGTGTGTTCTTATGCAATTCTTAGGAACATGTCCATACTCTTGATAGTAGTGACAACTATACCTAGTATTGTAATCCTAATTATAAGATTTTCCATTGTGATTTACCTTTGTCTATTTTTTTGATGACCACTTAGGCTTGGATCTGCACTCATATGCTCTATCTCCATACTTCTAATAGTTATAGGATTATCCTTCAAATCTTTGTGTGCTCAAGGTCTTGGTTTTGCATTCATGTGCCTAAAGTCCTTGTTTGTTGCATTTGTGGAAGTGACCCATGAACTTCTGCTTAGGATTCTAATTTGCAGTCTTGCTCTTGCAAACATTAGTAGTAAACTTGTAATAAATTAAATTATTAGTAAAAAAACTATTCACATAGATTTAGCATAGTAGTTCTCCAAGAGTTTATATCAATTAAATTTTAGAAAATTTATTTCAAAAATGTCCTATTTAAAATTTAATTTATTACAAGTTTACAACTTCACTATATTAATTATTAGTTTTTTCTGATAAAATTTAATTGAAAATAAGAATTAATAATATTTATATAATTGTCAAAATATATTATAAAGGTAAATAGATAAGTAAATTTATTATTGTCTAAGAAGATATAATTATATTTTGAATTTGGTCTATAAGATACAATCCTAAAAAATAAATTAACAATGATACTTTTTAATAATACTAATACAACTATGCTTTTAAAGCAATTATATTTGATTCCACTAAACAAAAAAAAATACTAATTAACATCATTTAAACTAAAACTTTATTTAATACAAAACAAGCAACTCTATTGCCAAATATTCTAATTTAAAAACATACTAAAAACCTAAATTTTTTAAAAATTATCTAAAATCTGATACTACTCATTAACAACTCATAATACTAAAATTAATAAAAAGTAAAAATAAAAATTAAGACATTAACACTACTAACTTAACTTTCAAACAATACATTTTCAATGTCTTAAAACATTTAAATTAAACTACCTAACAATTAAAATCTAAATTTTAAACTTATTTTAAATAACTAATCTATCTTTAAACTAAAACTAAATTAATTATCAGAAACAATAAATTTAATTAAGAACTAGAAACTAAATTAAATTTATACTAACTTAAAATTAAACTAATCTAATACTAATTTAAATATAAAACTAATATTAATTTAATATTAATTTAAATAATTTTAAATAAAAAAACTAACTTAATTCTAAACTAATTTTTAAAAGACACATATTAATTAAATTATATATATATATATACATATATATGTGTGTGTGTGTGTATACATATATATATATATATATATATATATATATGTATAGATAAATATGTATATGTATATATGTATATATACATATATATGTATATATATATATACATATATATATATATATATATACACATATATATATATACATATATATGTATATATACATATATACATATACATATTTATCTATACATATATATATGTGTATATATATATGTATATATGTATATATACATGTATATATATATATATATGTATACATATATATATGTATATATATATACATATATGTATCTGTATATATATATGTATATATATATGTGTGTGTATATATATATATATATACATATACACATATAGATATATATGTATATATATATGTATATGTATATGTATATGTATATGTATATGTATATATACATACATATATGTATATATATACATATACATGCATATATATATACATATACATGCATATATGTATATATATACATATACATATATATATGTATATGTATATGTATATATATATACATATATGTATGTATATATACATATACATATACATATACATATACATATAGATATACATATATGTATATGTATATGTATATGTATATATATATACATATACATATACATATACATATATATATGTATATGTATATATATTTATATATGTATATATGTATGTATATATATATATATACTAACTTATACTATAACTAGAACTTACACTATAACTCCTAACACTAACCGCCCACAACCACAAACTTCCAACTTCCAACCACATGGGCTTAGGGCCCATAAATATTTTCCCCTACCCTCACACTGCCCCAGGCCAATTTAAAAGGACATAGCCCAAAATCATGCATGGTAGTACATTTTGTAGGAGTTGACCGAAGCAAGGGAGGTAACAGCACAGGCTATTTAGCTAGTGTATTTTTGTGGCTATTTAGCCAGTGCCATCCGAGCATTCGCTATATCACCACTGGAAAATTGCAAGTATTTTCCGTTAGCGACTTGGGGAATCGCCGAATAATTTTGAACTCTGGTGACACCACTTGCAAGTTTTTTCCCACACACATTCCTTCTTGACACTGATAGGTCTAGGACATATCGCATGATCATAAGATCATCCCATGAACACATTTTGCGGCATCAGATTCCACTTTTTAGTATCACAGGTAATTTTTTATTGATCACTATCTCGCTATGCGTAACATATGAGCATCTTGCCATAGCGAGTATGCAACAACCATGGATTCAAATTGGATCCAATGGTAGGATCAAAACCCTTTTTCATAAGACTCAAGCACGACGTCCAAATAGGCAGTAGAAGAATATCCGTTCTTCGCCCCTTTTTTCAAAAGGAATTCACACCAGGCTAAATTTTAAAAGCCAAACCTAGGGTTTTTCATAGACTTTAAAAGGTATACAAATACACTAGAAAAAAACCTAAAACCCTATGAGTTACCAGAGGATTCTCATTTGATTTTCTTTATGATACAAAGAAAATTGGATACGCAAAAAATCAGACCAACATGAGCATTATCTTTTCATACCATAGTATTTGTGGGAAGTAATTGCTTGTGTGGCCTTCCACTACTCTCTAGTTCACAATTTGATTGTGGCATTTTGTTTGAAGCAAAGCTTTATAATTACAAATATAGGATATTTTAATAGATCATTTACTTGTGTGATGGGATAAAACCCATTTTGGTGCCCTAAAATAAGATAATTATATATAGAAACTCAATCATTGAGACATTTCATATGGACTTGAGCTATCTTGATCTAGGCTCAGATCTATTTCTATGGATTTTCTCTAACTATTTCTGGGTTTTAATATGCAATGTGAGACGCTTATTTCATTGGCAGGTAATTTAAATAGGAAGCATTTTCTACCGCTAATGTTTAAGAGTTTGTTTTATAAATGATATCTAAGTTTATTATTATCAATATGCATGAAATCCTATAATAGGAGAATATTATCAATATGCATGAAATCTTTAAGATCATACAAGATTTGCTTTCATCTAGAGTTGCATAGGTGTTGAAAATCTTTTATTATATATAGGTTGTTGTTGGAACTAACTGTTTGAAAACATCATAATGTGGGTTATTTTCATATTGCAACAATATTAGCGAATCAGAAAAGATGTGGATTTGAAATCTATTTCACTTTTTTTCATCCTAAATAAAAATACATCTACATTATTAATAGCCATTTTTTTTTGTTTTAGGTGCAATTTATCAAATAACCCCCTTTTTGATATGTCTTTTGAGTTAGTCCTTTGCTCAAACAATAAATTATTTTATTGTAGGACCCTGAAGTGAGAAGTGGAGATCTACCACAAACTATCATGCTCACAAAGGGCCAAGAGTTTACTTTCATAATCAAAAGAGGAGTGGGCTTTGAAGACTGTGTAAGCGTGAACTATGATGATTTTGTGAATGATGTGGAGAAAGGAGACACAATACTTGTTGATGGTGCGTTCTCTTGTGCTAGCTCAAATATTCATTTATTAGCTGAAAAGAATAGAGTTACTAATGTTATTCACAATATTTTCATATCTTTTTATTTCTTATCGTTATTTGAATTTCTCTAGGGGGGCTGATGTAACTACAAGTGAAGTCAAAAACATCAGATTCTATAATTTGTGAAGTAATCAATGGAGGAGAGCTTAAATCACAATGACACTTAAATGTGCATGGAAAAAGTGCTACCCTTCCTTCCATTATAGGTTAAGACAATTTTATCAAATCTCAAGTATGCATAGAAAATTAGATTTTTGTTTCTTATTGACATGTACATCTCAATCTGCTTATTTCTTAGGGACCTTGATTTCATTGTGATTTTTCTTTTTTGTACCTAATATTGATTGATTGAAGTTACCAAGAATATAATTGAATGATATGTTTATCAATCTTGAAATATGTGTGTTAGATTGTGGTGACTGATCAAGAAAGTACTTTACATACTTCATAATTAGTGGGGTTCGGGGCATCGACCTGAATTTTTTTTATTTTGGTACCATTCCCCATTCATAGATTTGCCACTAAAGCTATGGCTAATTATGGCTGACATGTTATAACCCTAAAGTGGTTTAATACTTGTATAAAAGGGTTTAGGGTTGGGTAATTTTTTTAATATGTTGTGATGCAAAATTTGTTCTTGTGACAGTATTGAGCTATAAGGGATTACAGATTGTAATCATGTTATAATCACTGGATTGTAATAAGATCAGATTTGCTATTTGGTGGACATAGCCCAAGGATTGGGTGAACCATGTTAAATCTTGGTGCCTTGTGTTCATTTCTATGTGATCTATTATTTTCTATTATTGGTTATATTTGCATGTAATTTTTATTTATGTCTGTGGTTTATCCTAACAAGTGGTATTAGAGCGTAGTTGTTTTTCAGTTATCCTTTGTAGGAAAGTTTCACAATTGAGTGGGAGTCTCACGGTTGAGTGGGAGCAATGGAAGATGAGGGTAAGCTAAGGGTTGATAGGTTTAATGAGTAGAACTTCAAGTTATGGAAGATGCAAATGGAAGACTATCTCTATCAAAAGGATTTATGGAAGCCATTGGAAGGCAAAGCCAAGAATCAGGGAACTATGTCAGAGGCTGAATGGGATCTTTTGGATAGAAAGGCATTCAGAAGCATTTGGTTATGTGTGGCACCATCGTTGGCATTTAATATTAAAAAATAAAATACGACAAAAGATTTGATGAAAACCCTAGCGACACTGTATGAAAAGCCCTCTGCTTCAAACAAGGTATTTCTCATGAAGCATTTTTTAAATATGAAAATGGCAGAAGGTGGATTTGTTGCAGATCATCTAAATGAGTTTAATACTATTAATAGTCAGTTATCTTCAATGGGTATCAATTTTGATGAAGAAATTAGGGCTCTCTTGATTTTGTGTTCTTTTCTTGAAAGCTGGAATGGCTTGGTAATGACAGTGAGTAATTCTATTCCTTGATCTAGTACCCTAAAATATGATAATGTGATCGATGTTTTTTTGAGTGAGCATACCCATAGGAAATCCTTAGGTGGATCTAGAAATCATGGGAAATCAAGAGGAAAGTCAAAAGGGAAGAGGTCTTAATTGAGAGGACCAAATGATCACTGGTACTGTGGGAAACCAGGGCACAAAAAGAAAGATTTCTTGAATCGAAAGAAAAATGAAGGAGATAAATCAGATGGAGACAAGGAGGCAAATGTGGTAAGTAACAAATTCGAAGAGGATGCTTTGCTTCTATCTTTAGAAAGTGTAGATGATTCATGGGTTTTAGATTCTTGTGCTTCATTTCATGCTACACCTCATAGAGGTTATTTCATTGATTATGCACAAGGGGATTTTGGGCTTGTTTATTTGGGGGATAATGAACCTTGTTAAATTTTTGGAAAGGGAAAAATTAAGATTAAGTTTCAGAATGGGAATCATTGGCTACTACATGAGGTAAGACATGTTCCAAGGCTGAGTAGGAATTTAATTTCAGTAGAGCAACTCGGTGATGAGGGTTGTGTAGTTACTTTTAATGATAAAAATTGGAAGGTTTAAAAAGGTTCCCTTGTAGTAGCAAAAAATGTGAAAGTAGGCACCTTATATCTTTGTACAAGTCATATTGTTCCTTATACTTTGATTGTTTTAGAGAAAAATGAAGGTTCAGGAACAATTGCTACAATTGAGTAGGGAGAACAAATAGTTGTTGTAGATTCTGATATAGCACTGTGGCACAATAGATTTGGGCACATGAGTGAGAAAGGTATGAAGGTACTTCATTCAAAGAAATTTTTACAAGGTCTGAAATGTGTTAATATGGATTTTTTGAAAGTTGTGTATGGAAAACAAAAGAGAGTGATTTCTGTAAAGACTGGGAAGGAAAACAAAAAGGAGAAATTAGAGCTTGTGCATACAGACGTATGGGGACCAGCTCATGTATCTTCCATTGGTGGCTCTCATTATTATGTTACATTTATTGATGATGCAACTAGAAAAGTATGGGTTTATTTCCTTAGACTAAAATTTTATTTATTTCAAACTTTTAAGAAATGGAACTGCTTGGTTGAAAATGAGACTGGTAAGAAATTAAAATGTCTTAGATTTGATAATGGTGGTGAGTATTGCAGTCATGAAATTGAATATTATTGCTCCTCTAATGGTATTCATAGATAGAAAACTATTCCAAGGACTCCACAGTAAAATGGAGTGGCTGAATGCATGAACATGACTATAATGGAGCGCGCAAGGAGCATGAGGTTGCATGCTAGGTTGCCCTTACACATGTGGGCGGAGGCTGTCAATACTATAGTATATTTGATTAATAGAGGTCTCTCTACTCCTTTGGGTTGTGGTATTCTAAAAGAGGCATGGATTGGTAAGAAGGTGACTTATTCTTTTCTCAAGACCTTCGGTTGTGAAGCTTTTTCTCATATAGAATCTGAAAATAGAACCAAGCTAGAAGCAAAATCAAAGAAACGTTTCTTTGTTGGATATGGCATTAATGAATTTGGTTATAGACTTTGGGATTTTGAAAATCATAAAATGGTTAGAAGTCAGGATGTCATATTCAATGAGAAAGTGTTGTACAAAGACCTATCGCAGCAACATGAGAAGAAAGAAGATGATTATGTAGTGTTGGATGATACTCTAAAAGCTATTTTTCCAGCCATTCCTCATGATGTGAAACAACTACAACAACAAATAGCACACACACTAGTGAATGTTAGATGGTCAATGAGGCAAATTAGACCTCCATAAAGATTTCTCCCTCTTTGTATTCTATTTTACTTACTGATGTAGGTGAAACTAAAAGTTATGATGAAGCTGTGTAGGTGGATACTAAGATTCAGTGGGAGTCTGTAATGAAAAATGAAATGGACTCTTTGCTAAAGAATAAGACATGGGATTTGTGCAAGTTGCCTGCAGGTAAAAGGCTTTACAGAATAAGTGGGTTTTCAAGTTGAAAGAAGAGGAAGGAGGTAAGAAAAGATTTAAGGCCAAATTAGTTGTAAAAGGATTTGCATAGAAAAAGGGAATTGACTTTGATGAGATATTTTCTCCTATTGTTAAAATGACTTCTATCCATACTGTTTTAAGTCTTGTGGCTACTAAAGATTGGCATTTAGAGTAGCTAGATGTTAAAACAACCTTCATTCATGGTGATTTGGATGAATAAATATATATGGCTCAACCATAGGGATTTTAGGTCAAAGGTAACGAGAACTTAGTGTGCAAATTGAAGAAAAGTTTATATGGCTTGAGGCAAGCACCTTAGCAATGGTATCTAAAATTTGACAGGTTTATGCATGAGCATGGCTATAACATGTGTCATTCAAATTATTTCATTTATTTTCAGAGGTTAGATGATGATAGCTACATTATTTTATGTTTATATGTTGATGATATGCTTGTAGTTGGGTCTAACATGGATCATATTAAGGGGCTGAAATGCCAGTTATCACATGCATTTTCTATGAAGGATTTGGGGGCAGCAAAAAAAATCCTTGGTATGAAGATTTGTAGAGATAGGAAGAATAGAACATTGACGCTATCTTAGGCTGATTATGTTGAGAAGGTGTTGTAACATTTCTCTATGGAGAATGCTAAAGCCATCAACACACCTTTACCTAGTCATTTGAAATTGACTAAGGAGATGTGTCCTAAGAAACATGAAGATGAGGATAAGATGTCTAAGTTACCCTATGCTTCAGCTATAGGAAGCTTGATGTATGCTATGGTATGCACTAGGCCAGATATTGCCCATGCAGTGGGAGTCGTAAGTAGGTATATGAGTCATCTAGGATTTGAGCATTGGAATGTTGTCAAGTGGATTCTCAGATATCTGAGAGGAACATCCAATAAGTGTTTACACTTTGGGGGCTCTACTAGTTATTTACAGGGCTATGTTGACTCAGATTTGGTAGGGGATATTGATACTAGGCGGAGTACTACAGGTTATGTCTTTACTGTTGATGGGGCAGCCGTGAGCTGGGTTTCTAGGTTACAGAAGATTAATGCTCTATCCACTACAGAGGCAAAGTATGTTGCTACTACAAAGGCAGCCAAGGAGATGATATGGCTTCAGTTCTTCTTGGAAGAATTGGGACATCCTAAAAAGGATAATTATTTGTTCATAGATAGTCAAAGTGCCATTCATCTTGCAAAGAATTCAGCTCTGCATTCTAAGACCAAAAGCATACAGTTGTGGTACCATTTCATTTGGTTATTTTTGGAGGATGGACAGTTAAAGCTAGAGAAGATACATACCAATGACAATCCAATAGATATGATGACAAAGGTTGTAACATGTGAGAAGCTGAACTCCTCTCCAGTTTTGGTTGGTCTTTTAGAGTGAACATGAATAAAAGAACAACAGAGTCCAGGGTGGTTTGATCTAGTGGGAGCCCCATGTGGTAGTGGTATTGCTATAGGATTAGTCTCCAAGTGGGAGATTGTTGTTTAGTGTGGAGCCTGATCTGTCCCCAAGTGTGAGATTGTTAGATTGTGGTGACTGATCAAGAAAGTACAGGACATATTTCATTTTATTTTTTGGTACTATTCACCATTCATAGAAATTTTTTTGATACTATTTTCCATTCGTAGAATTTCCACTAAAGTTATGGCTAATTATGGCCGACATGTTATAACCCTAAAGCGGTTTAATACTTGTATAAAAGGTTTTAGGGTTGGGTTTTATTTTAAATATGTTGTGATGTAAAATTGGTTCTTGTGGCTGTATTGAGCTATAGGGGATTATGGATTGTAATCAGGTTGTAATCACTAGATTGTAATAAGACTAGACTTGTTGTTTGGTGGACGTAGCCCAGGGATTGGGTGAACCACATTAAATCTTGGTGCCTTGTGTTCATTTCTGTGTGATCTATTATTTTCTGTTATTGGTTATATTTTCATGTAGTTTTTATTTATGTTCATGGTTTATCCTAACAATGTGTAATATTTGTATTTTGTTGTTACTTGTATATGTGATGATCTTTTTTGACCAACACAGCATCTGAGATAGCTTAATTTGGTATTCGATAAAATTTATTTCTTGTCTTTTTTTTTCGTAGATAAATATTGGGATGATATTAAATTTGGAGTTGAGAATGGCATAGATTATTATGTTGTTTTCTTTGTTAAAGATGCTAAGGTGGTGCATGAGTTGAAATATTACCTTAAAAGTAAACCTTTGAAGAAAAAATTTAAATTTCTAGTGTAATATAATCCTTTGCATATAGTATTGTGCTTGATATAGCATGTTCCCTTAATTTATATTTTAAATCAAAATTTAAAATGTGATAAAATATCAATGCATTTGTATTTGAAATTATGTGAAGGTTGTGGTGCAGATATCCATGTGACTATGAAGATTGAAAGTGTTGATTCAATACCAAATCTTCATTCAATTCTTTTTGCATCAGATCAGGTAAGTACAGTCTCCCTAGATTAGAGGTTTTAGTTGGATAAGTTGTTACTTTATGATTGGTGATATTTCTTTGAATGGGGTTAATAAATTAGGTGAAGTCATGCTTGTCAAGCATTATATAGAAAGTTAAATGCACATGCTACTTTGTTTACTATTTAGTCATGCATGTATTTGTTTGGATGTTGGTGCTTTTCCATTGTTGGTTTTTGATGGATTTTGTACGCCTTTGATGTAAAATACAAAATATAAAAGCTTTACTTGTGAATATGCTATAATCTTCTTTAAATTTTTGGCAAGGACTATGAGCTTCAGTAAAGATGTTTCAAAATCAATTTTTTTGATTGTCTATCATTTAGTGAAGTTAACTAGAATGAGACCATCATTTAGCTGCCTGATTGATTCCTAGCTATTGAGTTTTCAGATTGTAGTTTCCTCATAGAACTCAAGATGGTTCTATCAACAAATGAGAGAGCAAAACTTAAACGTGGATAGTAATATCTAAATTGACACTTTGAAAGGAGGGATAGATATATTCTTTATGCTATAACTTTCACATGAAATAAATTAATGTGATTTTTTCCCTATGTGAGTAAAATCTATGAGCCCATATAGCCTTTGGAGATTTTCCTAAATGCAACATAAGTTGGTTAAAATGGCATAACTCTCAACTGAGAAAATCTTGACATCTTCCTCATTCTGAGACCGTTTGCTTCTAATGGGCATTTTTATGTCATCACAACTTCTCATAATTTATTGTACTAGGTACATTCCCATTCAAGACTTTTTGGTATCTTATGCTTATGAAATTTTAGTGTATGTATTTAAACATGGCATTCTCTTTAGATTCTACTGTCATAATTCATAAATTTGACATTAGTTCAATCTCATAAATTATGCCTTTGTTATCTTTGTCCTCTCCATCTTTTAGCTTCACAACAAAGGTCTTAGAAGTTGTGAACTACCAAGAAACATTTTTATATGAGAGGAAATGTGCTTTTCCGATTCCTAACAGAGATGTTGTGGCATGCAAGGGCTATGGGTATTTTTGTCCAGCTATCATACCATGCATGGGAAAAGATCTTCTATTTGCCATAATTTTTGTCAGTGTTGCCTTGAGAAGAATTTAGGGTTAGCTTTAGGTTCATTCTAGCTTTGATTCCATCTTATCACCTTTTGTTTGGGTATGAGATGCCAGATTTTGAATACATAGGATACAAGCTGGGTTTTAAAAGCTAAGAAACATTGTCTTACAAGTTAGATTTCAATAGCTAAGAAAAAATGATCTTATTGTTTTGTTAATTTTTACCTTCTTTTGAACTTGGTATCCAAGACTTGTTGTTTTGTCTCTCATAAACACCACTTAACAGTATTTGGCTAGTCTCTAGCATATCTCACACACCCAAATATTCAATCAGCTTAGTTGAGGTTGAAAGATACCACCTAGAGGACTGACCAAGACAGTCTCCCAAACAACAACACCCTTGTCTTTTGTCTCTATTCAGGTAAATATTTAGCTTTCTAGATGTCCAAAGTCCATATAGAAGTTTATATGTCAATCTGATTAAACTATGAATGATCATACATCTCTTAGTATTTAGGGCTCCAATATTTGTCTAGACACTAGTGTTAGAGTGTAGAATTGTCATGGAGTAGTGTTTCTACAAAATAGTTTGTGTTCTCAGTCTATAGGATCTCCATTCTTTAGTATGTGTGTCCAATTTTGTGATTTGCAGAGAGAAGGGCACCATTCTTTAATGCAAGTGTCCATTTCTGATGGCCATACAAGGTTGGAGCACCTAGATATTGTGCAAGTGACCTGTAGTGGTGAATATAAGTTGTGTTTCTTTTTTCTAGTCTCTATCTTGCAGAAGCATCCATCTTGAATGCTAGTGCTCCATTTGATTCTCCAAAATAAAAAATTTCTTGGATCCTTGTTCCTGTGTTTCTATTCCCTTTTCTTCTATCTACTACTACCTACAATATATAGTTTTGTAAGCTTACATTTTTATGAAAGTACTTCGTTGGAGGTGTTTTGATATTTATATGCTAGTGGTCCCTTGGACACTATTGAATGTTTACTTTCATTTAGTTTATTTATGACAAGCATTTACACACTGCTTGCATGCAAATGGTCATAACCACCTTCATTTTTAGCCACACTCATTCAAGTTATGCATGTATTGTTTTTTTATGGTATTTGTATGTTGTTTAGGATTCTAACAGTTGTCTCTTCCTTTCTCTTCTTTAGGCTATGGTAGCTCAAGGGGGTCTTGGAGCAGAGCTTCCTATCGAGGAAGTTCCTTTACTCTCGGTAATTTTATAGAGTTTTTTATCATCAGTTAAAATGTTATACATATCAATGAAATTCATTTCTTGAATTCTATGTTTGCAACCATTCTTATTGAATTCCTTTTTTACTACCCAAGATTAAGCTAATATAATTCTTCTGCCATGGAAGTCCAACTAGATGCTCTTGGGTTTGGAATTCAATTAAGCTTCTTGACATTATTCATCTTACTTTTTAATTATTTGCAAGCCAAAAAAGAAAAGATGGAGGCCAGTTTCAAAATGCCCTCTAATTTATCATCTTGCTTGGTTTTTTAAGAACTTTTTTATCCTTCATTGTACTCATAATGCAATTTCCTAAATAGAATTTAGTTTTCACTTGCTTGATTTTATAGAAGAGTAGAATTGGGTCTAGAAGAATAGAATTTAGTGTTAAATTGTTAATTCAGCTAGCTGAAGAGAACTACAGATTACTTAGCAATTAGGTTTGGAAGCCTATCATTGGATCCATTATGTAACCTACAAGAGTGAATGGCGGATTTAGCATTTAGACTTTGATCTATATTTTAATTTATTTTTATAATTTCTAAAATGAAAACTACTTTTATCTATTTAGTATGTAAAGTTTTGATATTTTTTCATAGCAAGTTAAATTATGATACTTCTAGAACTAGAATTTAATTGTGTAGTTTTTCAGTTAAATTTGTTGGTCTATTTTTCATAAGTAATCAATGATAAGAACCCAATTAACTGATCCATAATAACTTCTCCATTTATTTCCTTCCTCTTTATTTGTCTTTTTATTGCATCCATCTACTACCATCATTCTCATGAGAGAGATTCTTGTCTATACTTACTCATGAGAAATGAGTTCACAAATTCAACTAAAAAGTTATAGATTTTTATATACAACCGATCATTTATTCATGTAAATGAATCAATAGATTGGATTCAAAAATTATATAATTGAATCCTAATAATTTTCTTATAGTTGGAATATATTTATACATAAGTAGAAAACATCAGTCCATAGTAAATTGCTACATATGAAACTAAGTTTAACTATGAAAAGCTTTGTGATGCACAATTTGTTTTTTAAATTAATATGTACTAAGAATTGTTCTTTTTATTTCTTACCAGGCCAGACTTTACTTGAGAGTGGCAAGGGAGGTGGAGGAAAAGCTCATGGAGAACATCAATAAGCTAAAGGCAAAAATGGTGAAATTGGAGTAAGCGGGACACATGGAAAGACTAAGAGATTATAGAAACAGATGTGTGAGGATGAAGATTGTATACTATGATGCCTTCAAAGAAGAAATTTTCAAGGAAGAAAAAGAGAACTAGATTTTCATGCCAACCTTAGCAGGCTTAACCTTGTTGCCTTTTATGATAAGTTAGAAGATATGGTGGAAACCCATGACCGAATGGGGATTATGAGTTAGACCAATGGGGAGAAATATGATGGGCAATGGCTTGATGGGTTGAAGCATGGCCATGGAGTCTATAGATGGGTAGATGGGAGTTGTTATATGGGGACATGGAGTTGTGGTAATCAAACTAGGCTATGCCACCTTTTGGAGTCCTCGCCTTCCAATGTGGATCAGCATGACGATCTCTCTATTGATGAGCAATCTTGTTGGAAGGAGAGAAGCTCTTCTATGTCTAATTTTGAGGTTTATTTGAATACTTCTTATGCCCCTAGCTCTGAAACAACATCCTCAAAAACCCTTGAATCCAGAATAGTAAGAACCTTTTCCTTTGATGGGATAAGAAGCTCAAGTAGTGAGGAATTTGATGATAATGACGAGGGGGTCAGAACTTGTGATCCCAAAATTTTTCCTGTGCAATCTACTGTCAAGAGAGAATATGTTCAAGGAGTTTTGATTAATGAGGTATCCAAAATAAATGTGCCTTCCAAGGCTGTGAAAAGAGGGCCTAAATGGCAGCCAAATGAAAGTAAGAGACTGGGTGAAATTAGCTATAAAGGGCACAAAAATTATGACTTTATGCTCAATCTACAATTGGAAATCAGGTTCACATATTTATTTGCATATTCATGCATATGACTAGTGACTTGCTCAATATTTTACATTTATATGGATATGCCTTATAATGTTTATTGATTTTGCTCACAAGAAATTTAGAGTCAGACTAACAAGAGAATGAAAAATGTATATGTGTAATATTTGAATGATGAAAATAATATGATTTAAAAATGTGTATTTATTTTTTGTCAATTTCTTGTTATTGAAGAAGATTGTATTGAAATATACTGTTGAGTTTGTGTGTTTGTCCCTAGAAATATTGGATTCACAAAATTTTGAATTTTCCACACTTGGTTTTTGGTGTACAAGAGATTTATATTTTAAACACCATGCATACTAATCTAGTCTCATCTTTGCAATTTTTGCAATTATTCGAAGAAAGTGGGAGTTATTGTTCTTAGTTTATTTGGCAATTTTTGTTACCATCCTTGGAAATTGATTCATCTTTGTATCTTAAGATGCTAGCTGTAACTAAATGAGTCCTTTAAGCTATACATTTAGGTGTGGTAGCCAACTAATGCTAGTTTTAAGGTACACAAATTCTATATTGTGGTGTTCCTCAGTTTGCCTTAATGTTCCACAGGGTTTCAACATCCTATTATTTTTATTTTCTTCATTGCTTACCAGTGTGACCATTTTACAGGTACTTCTTCATATGCTGCCAAATTACTATAATCATGTTCTTACTTATGAAATCACATTGATCACTAAATTTTTTGGTCTACATAGTATCAAAGTAGTAGGAGGACAAAAGGTATTTTCTATACCTTCTTACTCTATTTTCCATTTAATCGTTGACATAATATGTCAATTTTTTGTAACTAGATGTTATTTTCAAAATTAAACATGGTGAGTGGGCTTAAAGTGGCAACTTGGTAGGGAAAGTTGGTGAGCCGACTTAGCGAGGCCACTTAGAGACACGGCATGGCGAGCTGACTTGGTGAGAAAGCTCAATGAGTGGACCTCAAGACTAACCTTGATGAGGCACTTTGGTAGGGTGACTTGATGACGAAACTCAAAGACTCAACTTGGCAAGCATAGTTGCCCTAGTACATTTGGGTTCAATTTTTTACTTTTATTGGTCAAATTTTCAACACAATTTTTGACTAAATTTGGCCAACCCATTGGTGAAAATTTTTTTTCTTGAAATTTTGACCAACTCATTAGTACCTGATTTTTCTCAATTGTATAACTAATTATATATTCTTCATATTAGTTATTGTCGATGTTTTTGCAGCATTCTATAAAATAGTTCACATGTCTTGCCTATGATACGACATTTTACATGCATCCTACTCTCTCTCATTCAACTAATGATGGATTACGCAGAGTGATCTGAAACCATGATGCTAAAAAACACACAATCAAATATAAAATGAACTTGCACTACAAATGGATTGTGGAAATATGATATTGGTAAAATTGCACAGATGTGTACAAGGACAATCACAACTTAAACATATATTTGTCTTTGTAGACATGCATGCAAAATTAACAATATTAGATTTCCATAATCCATTTGTAGTGCAAGTTCATTTTGGATTTGATTATGTTTGTTTTTTAGAATCATGGTTTTAGATCACTTTGCGTAATCCATCATCAGCTGAATGAGAGAGTGTAGGATGCATGCAAAATGTCATATCATAGGCAAGACATGTGAATTGTTTTATAGAATGCCTGAAAAAAATTTACACTTTCTTGTTGGTAGAAATTTCCACCTTCATTGGTCGAAATTTCCTCAAATGCTTGGGTTTTTTTGACCTTTGTTGGTGGAAATTTCCACCAACGCTCAAATTTTTTTCGACCTTTGTTGGTGTAAATTTCCACCAACACCTAAATTTTTTTCTACCTTTGTTGGTCAAAATTTCCACCAATGCTTAAATTTTTTTCTACCTTTATTGGTCAAAATTTCCACCAATGCCTCAAATTTTTTCCACCTTTGTTGGTCGAAATTTCCACCTTCGTTGGTCAAACTTTCCACCAACACCTAAAATTTGTTCTGCCTTTGTTGGTTGAAATTTCCACCAAGATGTAATTTTTTTTCTACCTTTGCTAGTCAAAATTTTGACCAATTCCTGCATGACCTTAGACAATGGCTTGTTGGGTTTTTGACCAATAGATTGGTCAAAATTTTGATCAACTAGTGAGTTGGTCAAAAATTTGACCAAAAAAATATCATCCAATGGGTTGGTCAAATTTGGTCCAAAATTGGGTCAAAAATTTGACCAATAAAGGTCAAAAATTGAACCCAAATGTACTAGTGACATAAGAACACAAAAAAATTCCCTTCAAACAAGGCTATGCAATTGTGGCTGAATGCTTATGGAAAGCTTCCACTAGCCCAACCGAATAGTCTGCTAAATCATGTGCACAAGTAAATATGCCAAAAAATAAATTAGAAATTAAATATTTGGGCAACAATCTATTTGATAATAATGTGCATGACATTGCAATGAAGCCTATTAATCATGATAGAGAACATACACCGCATCATGAAGCCCCTAATGTGCATCATACTATCTATGGAGGTGCTGATTTTCTATTTAAAAATAATTATGTAATTATTAATAAAATTTAACATCATTAATTGAACTTGGTGTAACCTTTTTGTGTATATTTTAGAGGGTATAGAATCATGTCCTGGTAAATGAGTGCCAGAGGATGTTTAGACTAATCGGCAGGTAGATCATGTCACACATTTAGGTAAAGAAAATCTATTTTTTGTTCTTTTAAATTTCTCTTTTGATTTATATTTCTTTTACTTAAATAAAAACTTGTAATTTACTAATATAAAATGGTGTAAATTTAACTCATGAGGTACTTGTAATTGCAACCTACCCCCTTTTGGTGCAGTGGCCTCATGTTCCTAAAGAGTTGAGGAGGAGACATGGGTTACAATTAGAACTAGTAGAGGATGGGGATGATGAGGACATATATATTCCTCTTAGAAATTTCATGAAAAAAAAATAGCAAGAAAGCCAAAAAGAAATTATTGTTGTGTGTTAATGAATTTTATGTGTTAATGACTTATTCATGAATGTTGTGTGTTAATGAATTATTCATGAATGTTGTGTGTCAATGAATTTTTTGTTAATGAATTATTCATGAATTTTTTTTGTTAATGAATTATTCATAAAAAAAATTTGTTAATGAATTTTATGTGTTAATGAATGTTATCATGTGATTATAATGACTAAACATTATATTTCAAAAATGGATGAATGAATGAATGTTATTAAATGTTAATGGGGAATTTAGAGTGATGTTAGGTGGGGGGGGGGGGGGAGGAAATGAGCTTCCACCTTTATGTGGTTTCTCTTTTTTAGTAGAGAATATTAAACTATTCTCGAAACCAAGTGAAGCTCAAACTTTAAAGATAAGCTTATAGTTAATAGTGAAAACCAATTAGCAAGTCCAAATGAAGTTCTTCATTACAGGTACCTTTTTAGTTTTTAAAGCACAATGTCATGTTTTAATATTGTGTAGTTTTTTTCTTAATTCAAAGTATTCTTTTACTATAAGAACATAATTTATGACCATTTTAGCAACAATTCTAACATCACTTTTTTACAAATCCTATTTTGGAAAAGATGGGGATAAGTGGTGTTGTCTATTCCTTGGGAGATTGGATTGCACAGGTCTATATCTCAAAATCATTTGCATGTGGTAGAAATGCATACTTACAACCATTTCATTCTACATTTAAAAATATTGATGACACTCTAGACACAAAATAATGCTCATACTGTTGACTTGACAGTGCTATGAAGGAAAAACATTTTTTGAATTTGAATGGACCCAGATCCTCAGATATGGTCTCCTTGGATTTAGTCTTCATGGTTCTTTGTCTCATTATTACTATCATCCTGGTGAGGTAACACTTTTTCCTTCTTTATTAGTCTCTTATAGTTCATACTTGTTTACTTTGAATAATTCTTACATTCCTTGCAAAAAAGATATGACCAAAAAATATGGTTATACAAGCTCTGTTTCCTTTACGTGAACTTGATGTTATGATTTATCATTTGATATTTTATTATTTTGATGTTGAACTTGAAGCATATGATGATATGATGGTATGATCATGATGCTATGATTACAATTTTATGGTATTTTTGTTGTTTATATGATATTATGTGACATTCTAATCTAGATTCATGCTTATAGCCTATATCCATTCATAGTGTTTCTCCAAATCATCCCTTTGTTGCTGCATCTTTGCTATCAATTTGTTTTCCATCTTCTATTGAGAGTATGGAGATAAGCAAGATCAAGGTTCATGAACTTCTAGAGCTTACTTTCTCCATGTGGACCTTGTGTGAATAGACATGCAAAATTTGAAGAAGGATTTAGATGAGCTATACTCTAAACTGATGCCAATCTTAAGTAGATATTGGCTATGATATCATGACAACCAAAACTGCTTGGTATAGGGACTGCTATCACTATACAACTCTAGAATAGGTAGAAATACTACTGACACACCTTTTGGACCATAGTTGACATCAATGACAAGTTTGACATTAATGGCAACCCAACATACATATTTGAATCAATACCCCCTTCTTCATTTATGAAAATACTTGTGGACTCTTCACAATGTCATTTATTTCCTCCATTTGACATCAAGGATAAAGGGTGTCCTCTAAAAAAATGTATGGACTTTCTGTTACCATATATTACTCCCTGTAATATGAAAAGTCATATCTATAACTAGATCCGCATATCCTTCTTTGCAATTCATGACTTCAATATTTACATTAGTTTCCCTTATGCCTATTGATTCCCTCTTAGGGAATGCACTGAAAATGAATGCAATAGAAATAAAAAATGTATTCCTCATTTGATAGTGCACATATAGATCCAAAAATGTCTTACCACCAAAGTTGGGTCTTATACTTCTAGTAATATGCCATTATACTATATCTTCAACAATCCAAAAGTAGATTCCCATGAGGAAATGCTTAAGGACATAATACTTTTTTGACATTAAGTTGCAAGAAAAGATCTTTTGCAATATCAACATTATCTATTTTCTACATTTTCTTCTCAATCTATTATGCACCTTTCCAAACCTAAGATAAAGTGACAATCATTTGATCGATTGCTTCCCTTAATAGAAGAAATTCTTTCTTAATTTGATTTATTTTCTCTTGTAATATATCTAGCAAAGAATGAAGTTGACTAGTCTTCAATAGGAGAGATGTCATTGTCTTCCTCTAAATCATGTGTCCATTCACAAAATATGGGTTTCAATTGAGTCCATTTGTGGTTTGATGTGCTCGGTAGAGTCTTTCCATTTCAAACTATACTTGAATATATTTTTAGTAGTCTTGACACACACTCTAACCTTCTTTAGATTTTCTTGCACCATGGTATGAGCATTAGTGCACTTGTGACATATATTAACTTTCCTTTTATCATTCATGTTCATTATGACCTCTTATGCTTTTTGTTCGATGTGTGTAGAGTGATCTTTGAATGAGTCTATCAGTAGTTTCATTTTCTATTCCAAGGAAAAATATGCATCAATATGTATTTAATGCAGCATGAATAATATTCACTATGTCATCATTTAGAATTTTTTTCCTCAACAGTTCCTTTTCTTACCTCCTAATTTTGAGGAGATAGTTTGCATCATTCAAGGTCTACTTTAGAATCACATTTATTATTTTAACAAAGTTTACAAGGATACCTATAGTAGCTTTTTTCCAATCAAAGGCCAATATGGAACTAGTAGAAGAAAGACAGTAGTAAGGCATAAAATGGCTAATTGCACATAAACTTTATCAATTGACTAAAATTGAAAAGAGGGTCGTTCCATGGTAGTGTCTTACTTGGAAAACTAGGCTATATATTTAACAATGATTTATGAAAAGTTTTATAATAAGAAGATGGATGCATCTTAGATTACTTCTCCACATCATGACATCATTTCTATGCTAAAATCATTTTTTGATGCTGCTTGTTTGATTAAAATCTTTTAGTTCAATAATTGACAACAAGTAGGTACTTTTTTGAAAGAAATTAAGCTGTTTGGGTTAATTTTATGGTTGAATTGCTATGGGCACCACCATCAGTTTTGTGCCTTTATTTTTCAAGAGCATAGTGCTTCTTTGTGCATAAGTTTGAGCTTTTAGAGAAAATCATTAACTTATGAACATTCCATCAAAGATGATGTATACTAAAGATATGGATTTTCTAGCTATTAAGTAGAAGTTTCACATTTTTCAAACATTCAAATAACTTTACTTTTATTGATGCAACTGAACTACAAGTTCCTTTTGTGTACTTGACAAATGGTAAGCTTTCAACTTTTGTGAAGCCATTATGGATGCAAATGAATGACAAATAGTGAGGTGTCAATTTTAAGGCAATTTTCTAATCTATAGTATAGTTTAATTGCTAGAAATATTTCATCCAGAGGTGTCAATTGATGGATTGTTAACTTTTTATGTCATTTTCTACTTTGGTTGGGTGGTTCTCCTTGCATTTGTAACACTTTCTCTAGTCTTTAGCCTAATGATAGTTTGGTATTACATCTAGGGCGATAACATAGTTGAGTTAAAACTTTGCATTAAAGAAAACACCAAGGGATAATATTTGGATTGTGGATATTTGAAAATTATGTTGGTTTTAGACATAGTTAGATCCTAATTAGTAGCTTCCCTCTACAATTTGAAGAACTATCATACTATTTTGTTTTGTTTTGTTATGAAAGTGACAAATCAAAACACTATCAGCATTTGGCAAGTTTTTTGGAGACAAGACACAAGAAATTGTGATTCCAAGCAAAACATCCTATCACATTTGAGTTTTGGACTATGATATTATTGACTATGCATAACAATTCTGGTACAAAAGTCTCTAATGCCTTGAAACATTTTCATTCATGAATGAGGCCAAGGTTGAAAAAATTGAGACTAGGCTGGCCAAGATCTTCCATGAATATACCTTGAGCTAATTCCTTTAAAAATGCCACTTGAGCTTCTAGCTCCTTAGCAGTCTTTGTTATCCATATGTATGGCATTTTTTTTCTTTGGTTCTATCCACAAAGTTAGTATGTTCTAGACTTGGTAGTAGGAAAGAGCTAATAGGCTCAGTGATTGATTGCATTTTAATATTATGTCTTGGATTCTCTTGCCAAGGAATTGATCAAAAAGTAGCCAAATAAGGGGTTATAGTTACATATGCACTCTTATGATGATGTGATTGGGACTGTATGTTTTTTTTTCACATTTATCTATTTGAAAAATAGAGATTAGTTAGTGTTATAATTCTTTCCTAATTTTATTTTTCCCTAAAATCTTCACAAGCAATGTGTCTCAAGAACCAAAATATAGATGCACTGTGCCAATTATTGCAAAGGATTTGCTCTCATAGGAGCCTTCTTAATTGCACAAAATTTGATTCTAAATCATAATTTCTCAATGGTGACTCAGGATATTATGCACATGTCTTCGTCCTTCCCATTGTTTTGTATGAAATAAATCATATGATGAATGAAACAATGGTGTGGAGGTAGAAATGTGCATGATACCTTGAGTCTCATGGACTGAGCAATTATGCTTTGGAATCAAATTTTGTGTAGTTTATAAGGCTCAATTTTGATGAACATTTCTTCCCTTTACCATTGAATGTATGGTACCATCATAGAAAATAAGGGGTTTTGGTCACAATTTCAATGATGGTTGGTCATTTTTGCCATTGAAGGTTTGGCTTCACCATAAAAAATGTCAAGGGGTGTTCGTTGAAATTTTTACCAGCAATGGACACAAATGAGGAAATAAGAGTTCAGGCTGGACTAAGGAAATTGATGAACCTCTCATTGGTAAGTTGACCTTTTTAAAGTCAAAATTTTGACACATAATGACTGTGATGAAAAATTAACTAATAAAGATCAACAATAGGTTTAGTCATCTATTCGACCAACTTTGGTCAAAATTGTGACCTTTTCTCATCATAATTTAGGGTTAAATTTACTATTGTGGTTACAAGACAAGAGAAAATGGCTCAAGCTTTGTAGGCACTCACCAACATGGTTGAGTGGATGAACCCACAAGACATACAAAATTTGGAACAAGGAAATAATAGGAGTGCAATGGGATCACCTATAACTCATAGAACTCTTTTCTGAATAGTAGATAGGCCCACAAATCTTTCTATTATTAGAGAGGAACCAATACAAGAACCAATAGAGGAAGTTGAGGATGAGGCATTAATAGATATCCTTATGAATGAAAATGATGAATGGGAATTATTAATACTATAGGTTTAGGAGAGGATGACCTTTGAACACTTTCTAAATTAGAAAAGAGAACATTATAGGTCACTCAGATAGGATCAAAGGCCTAGCAATCAAAATAGTGAGCTGAAGAGTGCTACATGCAAGCTTACTATGCCTACATTTGATGGGAGTGGTAAGATGACAACTTAAGCTTGGATTCATAAGCTTGATATATTCTTGGCACTAAGGCCAATGATAGATATTGAAGCTACCAAATATGCTACCTTACATTTGGGGGGAGTAGTAAATGATTGTTGGTTCCATGGTATGGTAACAGTTCAACATAATTAGGCAATAGAGTACTAGGACTTTGTGGATAGATTGGTTGAAATATTTTACAAAAAAGATCCAAAGGTTTGTTTCCAAGAACTAGCACAACTAAAATAAATAGGAAAATTAGAGTATTTCATTGGTGAATTTTAGTAGTTGGCAGTCATGGTGCCAAACATTTTAGAGTATAGATTGATAGTTCTTTTCATTGAGAGCCTATCTAAATCATTGAGAGGTTGGATAAAGGCATTTGATCCCATTTGTTTTCGGGAAGCTATGAAAGAGGGAAGAAGTATGGAACATGCAGTCCCAACAAACAAATTTTAGTCCAAAGGAGCATCTTCTAGTAAGGATAACAAACCATTTTATAGAAAATCAGGGAGGAATAATTTTATAAATGAACCTAAAGATAAAACTCTAGTACTTTTTGACAAGAAAACATTAAATGATTTGAGGAAGAAAATTTGTGTTTCTATAATAAGGGACCCCATGGTACAAACCATGACTGTCCTCTTAAATCGAAGGGCAAAGCCAATAGAATTATGTGGGCATACTTTGAGGAATTAGAATCATATAATTTAGAACAATAGCCTAATATAGAGGAAATAAATGGTAAAGAAAAAGGAAGACAAGGCTGAAAACTTGTGTGGAATGGAATCCATGGATGAGGATGGAGATGGGAAGCTTAGGGAAGGTCATCTCACTAGTATTAAGTAGGAAGGATAATTTTGAATGAGAGAAGTACTTGCTAGACAATGAGTTATAACTATCAACCTTGATACTAGTGCAACTAATAATTTCATTGATTCTAGGCTAGTGGAGAAGCATGGCATACAAATAGAGGAGTTTGGGGGAATCAGAGTGAGGGTAGCTAATGGATATGTCCTTAATTGTGATCATAAGATCACTAGACTCTCACTAGAAGTTAATAATTATGCCTTCAAGGTAGATTTCTATTTTGTGCCTATAAGTGATACAAATATAGTCCTTGGGATGAGTTGGTTGCACAATATTGGTGAGTTCACTCTTAATCTAAAGCAGATTGAGATGAGGTTTGAAGTGAATGGGAAGGCACAGATTCTTAAGGAAACTAGGGGCAGTGATTTCAAAATGGTCTCTTTTTGGAGGATGGCTAGATTAATTTGACATGATTAGGTAGAGTGGGTAGTAGAGTACATGTTAATGTCATCACAGGAGGGACAGTAGAAGACTAAATATCCTCCTAATATTTAGGAGCTTAGAGTTAAACACTCTAAGGTGTTTAGTGACATTCCACCAGGTAGACCACTATAAAGGGGCATTGATCACATCATTGAGTTAGAGGAGGGGGCTAAACCCATCATGATTATACCTTGTAGGCATCCAAAGAGGTTGAAGGATGAAATTGAAAAGACCATAAAGGAGTTACTTACTATGGGCCACATTAGACCAAGTAAGTCTCCTTTCACTTCTTTAGTGGCATTGGTGAAGAAGAAGGATGGGACATTGAGGATGTGCATTATTTATAGGGTGCTTAATAGGAAGACAATTATAAATAGGTACATCATTCTTAGGATCGATGAGTTGATAGATGAGCTTCATGGAGCTTGCTTATTCTCAAAGATAGATTTGAGATCAGGTTATCACCATATTAGAGTTAGTGAATAGGACATCAAGAAGATAATCTTTAGATGTCATTATGGCCATTTTGAGTTTGTATTTATGTCATTTGGGCTAACTAACACACCTACTCCTTTTCAGGCAACAATGAACATGGTTTTCTATCCTCATTTGAGGAAATTTGTACTTGTCTTCTTCAATGATATCTTGGTGTACAGTAGATCTTTGGAGGAACACTTGGTTCACCTTGACATGGTGTTGGATATATTGGGCAAAGAGTCCTTTTATGCAAAGGAGTCAAAATGTGATTTGGGTATGACATAGTTGTTGTACTTGGCTCACATCATCAGTGAAAAAGATGTATGCATGGATCTTGAAAATATTCATGCCATTGTGGAGTGGCCTTCACTAGTGAACATTACATAGTTAAGGGAATTTTTTGGATTATGGGGTTTCTATAGGAGGTTTATGGATGAATATTCTAGGCATGCAACACCCTTGATAGATTTGATGAGAAAGGGAGCTTTCTTGTGGACTTTTGAGGCATAGGAGTGTTTTGAGAAATTAAATGAGTTGATGAATTCCTGTCTAGTATTAGTCTTACTAGATTTTAGCAAACCTTTTGAGCTACACTATGATGCTTCCAGAGAGCATTGGAGTAGTTCTGACATAGGAGAAGCACCTTATTTCTTATTAGAGTAGGAAATTAAGAGGTCCAAAGTTGAGCTTCAACATATATGATAAGAAGATATTAGAAATTATACATGCTTTGGCTAAATTTAGGCAATATTTGGTAGGTAGAAAATTTTGTATCAAAATTGACCATAATAGGCTAGAACACTTTTTGGCACAGCAAGATCTCAATGATAAGTAGCAGAAGCGATGAGAAAGCTATAGTCCTATGACTTTGATATTACATATTTTAAGGGGACACAAAATGTAGTTGATGCTTTATTACATAGGCACAATTTGAGTTTATTGATAGATATATTGGAGGATTAGAGATACTTGATCCTTGTAGAGTATGCAAAGGATGCATGGATAGCTAGATTCAAAGATGGAACTATTCAAGATAGAAGATATACCCTTGTGAATGAGCTCATCATTTACAAAGGGAAAATATTTTTTGTTCTAGCCTCAACAATGAGGAGGATGGTTCTAAAATATTTTCATGATTCACCTATGGTAGGAAATATTGGTTTCTACAAGTCATATCGATAGATTAGAGAGTGCTTCATATGGAAATGGCTCAAAGAAGAGGTACTTTAGTATGTGAGGGAGTGTCTCATCTACCAAAAAAATAAGCAGGAACACTCTTATCTAGCTAGTTTACTTCAGTCACTTCAGATTCCTGATAGGAAGTGGGAGTGTTCATCTAGGGACTTCATTATATGATTGATTAGAGCCCAAGGAAGGGACTACATATGTGGTTGTGGATCGCCTTACAAATTTTTCACTCTTCTTTTTTATCACTGCTACATAGGTGATAGAATTTTTATTCAAGGAGAATTCAAATTACATGGCTTACCTTAGAGCATTTTGAGTGATAGAAACAAAAGGTTTATGAGTCACTTTTGGCATGAGCTATTCATGTTATGTGTGATAGAGCTTACTCCAAGTACTAGCTACCACCCTTACATAGATGTGTCAGATAGAGATAGTGAATAAATGGGTGGAGCGATATCTCAAAAATTATATAGTAGTGAAATAGAAGACATGAGTAAGGTAGATTTATCTCTATTAGTATTTCTACAATACTACTTATCACATCTCTATCTAGATGTCACCCTTTATGGCCCTATATGGCTATGAGGTAGCCAATTTTATGGATCTTCTTTTGAGTGATAGTAGAGTGCCTAGTGTAGGTGATTTGTTACACTAGAGTTAGGACATTGTTAAGACTCTCAAGGATAATGCAACCAAGACATAGAATCAACAGAAGTAGTATGTATACCAAAAGTGGATTGAGTGGACTTTTGACGTTGGAGATAGGGTGTATCTTATGTTGCAACCTTACCATCACTTCACTCTTGAGAAGAGTGGTGCTAAGAAACTTAAGCCATGATACTATGGCACATTAAGGATTATCAAGAAAGTAGAAGAGGTGTCTTATGAGTTAGATTCACCAATAAAGAGCAAGGTGCACAATGTTTTTCATGTGTCATACCTCAAGAAGGTGCTAGGGCATCATATTGTTCCTTCTACAGTGCTTCGACCCTTGGATGATGAGGGAAAATTGGTATGGTTCTAGAGGCTATCACTGATTTCAGGGAAAGGAACATGAGGCAACATATTATAAGGGAGTATTTAGTTAAATAGAAGGACCTACCAATGTTGGATGTGACTTGGGAGAATGAGAAGATTTTGTAGCATCTGGACTTGAAGTTGGTTGAGGACAAGAAATTTCAAAGAGGATGAACTATAATGTCCCCATCTTTTTAGCATCTTAGTAGAGCTCTTAGCCTTTACATTCTCTAAAGGCTAACTAGAGAAATAAGGAGAAATTGATTAAATTAATTTCTTATAAAGTCATTAAATAAATGAAAATTAAAAGATGACTTTATATTTAATTAATTTAATTGTCTAGAAGAAAAATTAATTATTGTATTGCAAAGGAGAAGCTACTAGAGAGTGCATTTTCTAGAAATATAACTAATTATTGTATTGAAAAGGGGGAAGCTTCTAGAGAATGCAATTATATAATATTTTATTTCCTTCTAAAAGGGTGAACAAAATATAATAAATAGAGGGGAGATCTTCATTGTTAATCATCCAATTATTGTGAATTGCATTTGATATAATCTTGGGAGAAGAAACTAAGGTTTTTGATTTTAGTTAACCATTGGAGAACATCAACTCCTTAGTGTTGCAACCATTTGAGGTGGTGAAATATCCACTAAATTTGGTATTTAGGAGAGTTTTAATTTAGGATTTCTATTGGTGCTTAAATTGGAACATACATTTATTGTTGGCTGCTATAGTATACAAGAATGATGCTATGCTATAGTACTTATGTTTGATTCATCTCCATCCTAGGGCATCACTATTATTAGGTTCCTCTTGCAGCAATTAGAAGTTAGCATTGTATTTTTTTTTAGGGCATATGATTTTGTTGAGATAATTCAAAATCAGATTTTGGTATTACTATAGTCATTATTGTAAGCCATTTGTCTTGGCAAACTCATAGCAACATTGTACATGAGAATGAATTTAATAAAGGACATACATGTTGTATACCATTTTTTTGACAAAATGTCCATTTAATATCATATATGATCAGCGTAATAGTTGTATGTCAATTATTTGTCAAAATATCAGTTGGCTATAGGTACACATTCTATATCTAGTTTCCATGTATATGCATTGAAAATACCAAAATAATTACACTTGCATATTAGTTCATTGTATCAGGCATTGTAATATCATTTGCAAATTTCTAAGCATTTAAAGGTAGCATACAAGTGTTTGACAATATTCCCTGACCTAAAATCAATCAATTTGGGCAAGACATATTACAACTTATCTATTGGTCTTGGGTGATAGATGGCACTTGGTGATAGTTATGTCCTTTCCAATCTTAATAGTTTTATTCAAAAGGTGTTAAGAAAATGATAGTCCCTATTGCTCACTATGTTTCATCACAACTTATGTAGGTGGAAAACCTCTCTAAAAAGTAGGTCCATCACTTGTGCAACTTAGAAATTGATGTGGTTTGAGAATAAATGTGCACATTTCATGAACCTATTGACATCCTCAAAAAAAGAAATCTCTATCATTCAATTTTGGATGTCTAGTGATGAAGTCCCTATAAATTTTATTATACTTTTGTTCCATTATTGAAAATGGTTGTAACATGCCCACTAGTAATGTTTATTTAGATTTTATTTTTTTGACATGTTGCACATTTTTGCATGTATTGTAAGGAATTATTCTTGAGTCCCTTCCATGAAAATATCTCCCTAATATATCAATTATTATAAATGTCACCATCCATTATCTTATATAAAAATGTTTTCTTGGAGTATTCCTGATAAGTATGTCTTCCAATCAACTAAATCTTGGAATAATAAATAGATTTCAAGTTTTCTTGACAAAGCATCTACCATGACATTATTCTCTTCTTTCACATATTAAATATCAAAATCAAAGGCCTAAATCTTACATACCTATTTTTATTTTATCTCATTTCGATCCATCTATTCTAGAAAGTATCTTAGGTTGTTGTGATTGGTATGGATAGAAAACTTGTCACCCACCAAAATATTTCCAAAACTTGGTTATCACATACATGATGCCTAGCATTTCTCTTTCATATATGGAATATAATCATTTACATTGTGTGACTTTTTGACTCTCAAAAGATATCATGTGTCAATCCTGCATTAATAATTTGCTAATGCCTTCAACAGAGGTGTCACACTATAAAATAAAACATTAATCAAAATTAAGGAAATTCAAGAACTAGAAAAGTAATCATTATTTCTTTTAATTTATCAAAGTTGTGTTGTGCCTTTTCACTCCACTAAAAATATCCCTTCTTTGTGAAATATATCAATGTTGTACTAAGCTAACTAAGTCCTTTTACAAACTTCCTATAGTAATGTTGTAATCCAAAAATCCTCTTTAACTCTGAGAGAGTTTTTGGTGGCAGCCAATCAAGAATAGTATGAATCTTTTCTTAGTGAACTAGAATGACATATCCACTCATAAAGTATCCCAGACATAATATTTTTGTCAACACAAACTCCAATTTGGAATTCTTGGTGAGCAATTACTATACCTCCATAATTCAAAGGACTTCATCCAAATTCCTCAAATGTTCTTCCCATGTTTTAATATAAATAAGAATATCACCAAAGAAATATAAACATGAACTTATATAATTATTTATAGAATATCATCCAAGAATTGAATGTAGTTGGCACATTCATTAATCAAAACGTCATGACCATAAACTCATAATTTCTATAGTGACATTGAAAATCTATCTTTTATAAATCATTTTTCTCTCATGTGGGTATGATGATATCTAGAGCAATGATATATTTTAGAAAAATAGAAACATAGGTTGCACAATGTAACTCATATAGGAGTTCATTGACCTTGGGAATAAGGCACCTATTCTTTATTATCTTCTTGTTTAATGCACAATGGTCCACACACATGTAATTTTCTATTCTTCTTTTCTACTAGTACCACTTATGATAAAAAGGGGCTAGAAATAGGTTAGATAGATTCATTGTTGAGGATTTGATTGATTGTCTTTTTAATCTCATATTTAAACTTTTGGAATGGCAATATGGTATGGTGATAACTAGCTTGACACTAACTTCTATATTTATGGTATGCTCAAAATTTGTTGTTAAAAACGCTATCATGTTTATTTTTAAATTACATGAAGCTCACCATCATGGTAATATGCCTATTTTTCATTGTAGTTTCTTTCAAAGTGAACCAATGTGCTTCCCAAGAAATGTCATCATGTTGGAAGATGGACTCCATATATTGTGCTAAAATATCCTTTATTCCTTGATTTATTGTCCCTCTCACGAAAACCTTCCTTCCATCAACTATGATAGGGAATTCAATCTACTTAAATAACTATGTGTACTTATCTTGAATTTACATTTAGTGGATTCCTAGAATGACCTTTATATCATCTAGATCCACTCTAAAGTATTCTTCCTTTATTACATGTTGTTTTCCATGATAATTCTTAGTTGGGGAACTAGGTGGATGGATGATGATAATATTCATCCAACCACCTTGACTTGGAGTACCATGTTTTCTTTCATAGGTAAACCTCTTCTCTTTAAAGTGACAAGTTTATGAAATCAAGTGTAGCTACACTATCCAACACTACCATGACCCTCAGTACTTGGAGGGTTCCCTATACCCTAAAAATTGTGCACCTTGGGCTACTTGTAAGAGAAATGGTGCATATGCATTGTACTAGTGCAATGATCCTCTTTGCATGGTTTAAGATGACCTCCTTGGGAAAATCCTACCCACTATCTCTTTTGCATGTCAACACTCATGTTCTTCCTCACTATCTGATATTACTCAAATGAAGTTTATTTTTTATTTTCCTTAGTGGATGTTCCAAAGTTTGCATGAATCCTTACAATTGAAATAGATTCTTCAACTTCTAAGTTCCTATATAGTATCTTTTTTCTTCAACGCTAATAGACATTTGCTATTTGAATAACTCTAAGGAGATGAGGTTGACAATAACACCATACTTCTAGCCTTTTTGAGAGCCTCCAAGGGGGTGATAAGATTGAAATCCATTACCCATTCCTTCAGTTATTCTATTAGACCATCCATGTAAAAAATAGTTCCCCATCTCCCATAGATATCAGTAACCATGATGGAGAGCCTCTAAAAATCAATGATGTAATCATCAACTAACCTAGTTTTCCTTAGTTATGTCAATTATTTAAGATTGATTTATGGATATTTTGCATCAAATTGATTTGTAAGTATTTATATAAACATAGCATAAGTATTTATTTGGTTATGTAAGAGTGTATTCATACCATGATGCTACCATTTATACAAAACTCTTTCCAATTGGATTTTAATGAATTTAATTTCTTCTCTTTCAAGCATCAAATTGAAGTTGAAATATGTATTTACTTTAATTACCATTCATGTGCATAGATTTATCCAAATCCATCAAAATATGACAAGTTTACCTTGCTTAATATCCTTCTAAGGTCATTATTAAAATAACCATGGTCTCCACCACCTAATTACCTCATTCTTAATTCAACAAAGTCAATGTAACATATGTCCCCTTCCATATTTGTAGTCCTCCAATCTTCCTAAAACCATTCTTTCATTTCTTCAAAATGTGTTTCCCATCCTTTGTGGGGTATTTCTATTTGTGGAGGGAAGGTCAACATGGAGGGTCAAGATTGCACAAGATGAGGATTATATTTGTTTGCACCTAAGTCATCACTATGTCCATTTTTTTCTCCATTTATTGTTCCTTTCACCAATTTTGTAGCATTTCTTCCATGAATTTCTACGTATTTTAATATGTGCTTGATTCTTGGTGAGATCTCTCAACAATGACATGACTTCAGTAGTTGGATCTTACAAATCTCCCATTCTAAGAACTGAGTAGTATCATCTTCATTGCTAGGTATAGACTTGCATTCATTTTTGATGGGCTAGTAGGATTATTAGATTTGATACAACTGTAAATTTCCAAATACTATTGTAGTGATACTAATTTGAGTTATCCTACATGCTCAATGAGGTCATTGTCAAAAAAATTGTACAGTAGTATGCAAGAGGTCATATATTTGATGGAGTTAGGTAGTGAGGTTTTTCTACTTAGTGATGTCTATATGGTTTCAGTTATAGTACCATATGATTTATACTAGAAATAAATGACCTCTTTTTGTGAGTTATGGAGGGGTGTGAGTTCATATGGTTGAGTACAAGACAACATATAGTGGGCTATAGGTGGTGGTCAATATGCCATACTAGGTGGCTCATATGACATGGATGGTGGTAGAGAATGGATATTGTAGACCATATGGGGTTGTTTGGAAGGAAGAGTACATATATTTGAACACATGGTTGGAGGGATGAATCTCACCAATGTCTAAGAAGGTTAAAGTGGCAGATTTGACAATGATCAAATAGATATGAATCAATTGAAGCTAGATATGCACAAATTTTTTTCCAAACACTAGATTATCTTCCAAGTACAAATATGCATATGATATTTTTAAATAAAAACATGGGAAAGTTTCCAAAAAAATATGACACTCAAATTTTCCAAATCCAAGCAACATAAGGTAAGAAGAATAAGGCATGAAAAAACTCCTAACAAAAATGGATAATTATTGGTCTAATTTCTAGATTAGATTGTGTTCACTTTTTATCATCATTGTTTCAAATCCTACTACATGATTCATCATCATCACTTGGTTTTGCATCTCATGCTCTCTCATCCTAATGATGAATCATGTAGTATGATTCAAAATGTTGATGGTAAAAAGTGAACACAATCTAATCCATAAATCAGACCAATAATTTCAATGGATTGTGGAAATCTGATATCTCTTAAAAATGCATAACTTGTATAGGGAAGATTTCACTTCCAAAATGGAAAAATGACCAGAATTCAAACTAGAAATTATAAATACCATAGAAAAATTAAGATACATATCTATAGCAATCGAATATGATAGAAATTCATTAAGTATTTGAGCAAGCCAAGTCTACAAAACCCAAAGAACACCTGCATGCAAGAACCTGTCATAGAGAAGAAAAGGCAAAGAAGAGGCAAGGGTTTTGCTTTGAGAATATGAAAAATATATTATCACACTTAAAAGATAAGATGAAATTTACAATTGATCAATCCTTATAGAAGGAGATTAAAAACCTAAAAGGGAAACCTTAAGAGGTAAATGACATTTACTAATTACTAATTAATTATTAAATGGAAATGCAAGTGCATAAAGGAAAAATTTTAAGAAGGGAGTAAACGTGTTGTAATAAATGAAATGAAATTAACCCTTTACTCTAACACTGATGCAGGAGCATCCAGAGGTATAAGGGCAATCCTGTGTCACCCAAAAAAAATGTACTTAGACTTAGTTTCTATTTTATGTCTTTACATTTTTGGATACCCATTTGGCTCAAATAAAGGTTCCAACTCTCATAGTTTAACTATCAGTGCATTTAAAAATCCCGAAAAAATAGGAGCATACAATTTGACCATCATTTTGGTGACCTAGAAGGTGTGACTTGGCCAGATGAATGTAATCAAGATTTAGAGCATTCCAAAAAAAGAATCAGGTCAAAAGGCCCCACGGTTTGAAAGTTATTGCAGTTTTTTGGGTTTTGGAGACCCCCTAAGAATGCTTCAAAGTCAGGTTTGGGGCATTAAATGACCTCAAAAAGGGTCAAAAATGGGGGACGAGTGAAGCTTGTCCATAGGGCTATAGAGCGCTTTGAGAGCTTTCCAAAAATGTAAACGGTTCGTCAATCAAAGTTACGGTTCAAAAGTTATGCCTCCCGAAAGTTCGGCTATCGTTTCTGGATTCTTCTAGAATTGCACCGACTTCTAACGCAGCTTCCGGAACCTTCTATTTTGTTGGTGGATGCCTACTAACACTTTCTAGAATGTACTCCTAGTCCTTAACCCTTCGGAGTCTATTTAAGGAGATTTCTGGCATTGTAAAAGGCAGTTCGGATTGGAGCTTGAGAGGAGGTGCTAAAAGGAGAAATATTCTCCAGATTTATGCTATTGTAAGCTCGCAGGGCATGTTTTGAGTTTATTTTCTCTGCACTATTTGTACCAGCTTATTTTCTCAGTTAATATAATTCCCCCGTTCTATTGTGTCTATTCTGGTTGTTGGGTTGTGTCCCCATCAAGTGGTATCAGAGCTGGTTTTCCTGAGTGTGTAGACAGAGCGCCGACTGTGAGGCAGTTTGCACCAGGACTGTGTGGTTGTGGGTTTGAGTTAGAAGATGCCTCCACGAAGAGAGCATGGTGGAAGGGCCAGAGTTGTTGATCCTGAGGAGGTTAGAGCCCTCTAGAGACAAGTACAAGCATTGCAAGAGGAGCTTTGTAGAGGAGCAAATATTGCCGCAGATGACAATAGTGAGGATGACAATGAAGAGGAAGTAATGGAAGTTGACGGGGAAGTTCTGAATCCTGTAGAGGAAAGGATTTTTAGGGCCATTTCTAGGTTTGGGAAAAGACCTACAATTGAAGTGGGTATATTTTCAGGAAATTTGAAACCAGATGAGTTGATCGATTGGATCAATGAACTAGACGAATACTTTGAGTATGAGGATATAAGGGACCCGGATAGGGTTAAGTTTGCAAAGGCCAAACTAAAAGGCCATGCCAAAATCTGGTGGCAAGAGGTTCAACTGGAAAGACTTAGAAGAGGAAAGGAGAAGATCACAAGATGGGATCGCATGGTGGACAAATTGAAGAAGCAGTTCATTCCTGTGGACTACGAGCTTGATCTGTTTAAGAAGATGCATGGGTTAAAGCAAGCAGGAAGATCAGTCCAAGAATATACAGAGGAGTTTTACCGACTCCTGATTAGAGTGGGGCATGCAGAAGCAAATAAGGAGAAGGTTTCTCGTTATATCAGTGGGTTACGACCTAGCATCCAGGAGGAATTAAGTCTGGTAAGAATGACCAGCGTTGAAGAAGCATACCAGTTTGCCCTACGAGTTGAAGAGAAGCTGAGTAAAAGGTTTGAAGGAAGACAAAGAGGGCACGGTCAAGGAGGAAGGGGAAGCAGTAGATCATCTAGAGGACGCAATGAAACTCAAAAGAAAAATGAAGATGAGAGTACTAGCAGGAACCAGAGGAATGAGGGAGAGGTAGAGGACGTGGGCAAGGAAGAGGAGGCTTCCGTGGTACCTATTTCCATTGCAATGAAGAAGGTCATCGTGCCTTTGAATGCCCTCAATGACAAGGAAGGACAGATAGGAGAGCTGAGGGCCAAGCTAGGATTGCTCATGTGGATGAGGATGCACAATCATCACATTCAGAGGATGCAAAAAGAGGAGAGACCTTGGTAAATGAAAGAGTCCTACTAAGTGGTGAAAATGAACCAGGACAACGGAGGAGTTTGTTTCGTACCAGATGCAAGTGTGAGGATAAATGTTGTGATGTGATCATTGATGGTGGTAGCACTGATAACTTGGTATCCGAAGAGATGGTCTCTAAGCTGAAGCTCAAGAGGGAGAAACATCTCCAGCCCTATCGGATTTCTTGGGTAAAAGATGATCATAAGGTCCTGGTAAGTGAACAATGTTTAGTAAAATTCAAAATTGGGAGTTACCATGATGAAGTTCTTTGTGATGTTATTTTGATGGATGTTTGCCATCTATTGTTGGGTAGACCATGGCAGTTTGATAGACATGCAATACATGATGGACATGCAAACACATACTCTCTGACAAAGGATGGAGTTCGCCACAAATTGAAGCCCATGAAAAAGGAAGGTGAAAAGGTATGTAGCAGTGCTAGGATTTGTCTTGTTGATGGAAGGAAGTTTTTAGATGGCATGAAACATCAACGCATGTGCTATGCTTTGATTCCTAGGAAAGATAAAGAAGGTAGTAGTGAAATACCATTTGAAGTTTCAGATTTACTAGGGGAATTTGGAGATATTATCTCTGATAATGTTCCAAATGGATTGCCACCAGTAAGGCAAATTAGTCATCAAATAGATCTGATTCCAGGAGCTAGTTTGCCTAAAAAGGCTGCTCACAGGATGACTCCTAGTGAAACAAAGGAGCTAAATAGACAGGTTCAGGAGCTGTTGAGGAAGGGCTTGATTCGAGAGAGCCTGAGTCCATGTGCAATACCTGCAGTACTTGCACCAAAGAAGGATGGAGAGTGGAGGATGTGTATAGATTCTCGAGCTATAAATAGGATAACCATCAAGTACCAGTTTCCTTTACCAAGGATGGATGATCTTATGGACTGCTTGAGTGGATCTCAGTACTTCACAAAGATAGATCTGAAGAGTGGCTATCAACAAATACAGATTCGTGAAGGAGATGAGTGGAAAACAGCCTTAAAGACCAAGGAGGGTCTTTATGAGTGGTTAGTCATGCCCTTTGGATTGACAAACGCCCCAAGCACCTTCATGCGGCTCATGAATGAGGTACTTAAGAAGTTCTTGGGAAAATTTGTTATTGTCTATTTGGATGATATTTTAATTTTCAGCAAGACTTTGGAAGAACATTTACTGCATATTCGTAGTGTCTTTGAAAGGCTAAGGGAAGAGAAATTGTTAATTAATCTAAAGAAGTGTGTCTTTGCAAAAAGGGAGTTAGTCTATTTGGGATTTGTTATATCACCTGAAGGTCTCAAAATGGATCCAGAGAAGGTAAAAGCCATCTTGGAATGGCCTACTCCAAGGTCTGCTACTGAGGTAAGATCATTTCATGGTCTGGTTAGTTTTTACAGGAAGTTTATTAAGAATTTCAGTGGCATATGTGCACCTCTAACTGATACAATAAGAGGGGATAGAAAAGAGTTCAAATGGACTGCAGCAGCTGCGAGAAGTTTTGAATCGCTGAAGAAGAAGGTGACTGAACAGCTTGTGTTGGCACTTCCAGATTTTAGAAAAGTATTCCAGGTGGATTGTGATGCTAGTGGTAGTGCTATTGGGGCTGTATTAAGCCAAGAAGGTAAGCCTATTGCATATTTTAGTGAAAAATTGAATGATGCAAAAAAGAAGTATTCTGTTTATGATCAAGAGTTCTATGCAATAGTTCAAGCCTTAAAGAAATGGAGGCATTATTTATTGCCAAAGGAATTTGTTTTGTATACTGATCATCAGGCATTACAGTACCTAAATAGCCAAGGTAAATTGAATCAGAGGCATATGAAGTGGGTAGAATTCTTGCAGAGTTATACATTTGTGCTGAAGCATAGAAGTGGAAAATCTAACAGGGTTGCAGATGCATTAAGTAGGAGACAGTTGTTGCTTACAACAATGCAGGTTGAAGTAGTTGGGTTTGAAGAACTCAAGAATTTGTACCCCAAGGATCCTGATTTTGCTGAAGCATGGAAAGCTTGTAAAGAACCTGTTGCTGTAGATAGAACCAAGTGGTTAGACTATTTGATTCAGGATGGCATGTTGTTCAAAGGTAGTCAATTGTGCATTCCAAGGAGTTCCATGAGGGAAAATCTGATTAAGGAGAAACATAGTGGAGGGATGGCAGGACATTTTGGTCGGGATAAGACCATTGCCATTCTTAGAGAACATTATTTTTGGCCTCAAATTACACAGGATGTGAAGAAGTTTGTACAGAGCTGCCAAGTTTATCAAGTTGCCAAGGGGTTTAGTCAAAATACTGGCCTATATCAGCCATTTCCTGTTCCATCAAGGCCATGGGAGGACATAAGTATGGATTTTTTTCTTGGATTGCCAAGGACACAAAGGGGTAATGACTCAGTATTCATGGTGGTTGATAGGTTCTCCAAAATGGAACATTTCATTCCATGCCACAAAACTCATGATGTTGTCCATATTGCAGACTTGTTTTTCAAAGAGGTGGTAAGACTACATGGTCTTCCAAGGAGTATAGTTTCTGACCGACATACTAAATTTGTGGGGTATTTCTGGAGGACATTGTGGAAGAAGTTGAGAACAGACTTGAAATTCAGTTCCACGCATCACCCATAGACTGATGGCCAAACAGAAGTGGTAAATAGAAGTCTGAGCAATTTGCTGAGATGTTTAGTTGGGGATAAGCCCAAGGGATGGGATTTGATTCTACCATAGGCAGAGTTTTCTTATAATAACTCTGTAAATAGGAGTACTGGAAAATCACCATTTCAAATTGTATATGGAAATAGCCCAAGGACTGCACCAGAATTGAGGAAGATAGAACAAGGGGAGAGAACAAGTGCTGAAGCTGAGGAATTTGCTGAACACATCAAGCGTCTACATGAGGAGGTCCAAGCACACATTATCAAGATGAATCAAGAGTATAAAGCTAGGGCTGATCAAAGGAGAAGACATAAGGAATTCCAAGTAGGGGATCTTGTCATGGTGGACTTACGAAAAGAAAGATTTCCAGTTGGTACTTACAACAAGCTGAAAATGAAGAAATTTGGCCCCTACAAAATTTTGAAGAAACATAACTCAGGAAATGCATATGAGGTGGAGCTGCCAGATGGTATTCACATTTCTCCCATTTTCAACATTGCAGATTTAACAGAGTATCATGATGATGGTGCAGATGAGGAGCTGGTTTTAGAGCCATGCCCAATTCCTGCTTCTAAGAAGGAGGAGATAGAAGACATTCTAGATCATCGTGTGGGTAGGAGTACCCGAAACAGGTAGTATGAAGAGTATTTGGTCAAATGGAAAGGATGACCGATCGAAGACTCAACTTGGATTTTAGCAGCTGAGGTTTCCCATTTGGGATTTCCTCTACCATCCATAAAGTGATAGGGTCACTTTTCAATCTACCCTGGGTGTCTGATGCAGGAGCATCCAGAGGTATAAGGGCAATCCTATGTCACCCAAAAAAATGTACTTAGACTTAGTTTCTATTTTATGTCTTTACATTTTTGGATACCCATTTGGCTCAAATAAAGGTTCCAACTCTCATAGTTCAACTATCAGTGCATTTAAAAATCTCAAAAAAATAGGAGCATGCAATTTGACCATCATTTTGGTGACCTAGAAGGTGTGACTTGGCCAGATGAATGTAATCGAGATTTAGAGCATTCCAGAAAAAGAATTAGGTCAAAAGGCCCCACGATTTGAAAGTTATTGCAATTTTTCAGGTTTTGGAGACCCCCTAAGAATGCTTCAAAGTCAAGTTTGGGGCATTAAATGACCTCAAAAAGGGTCAAAAATGGGGGACGAGCAAAGCTTGTCCATAGGGCTATAGAGCACTTCGAGAGCTTTCCAAAAATGTAAATGATTCATCAATCGGAGTTACGGTTCAAAAGTTATGCCTCCCAAAAGTTCGGCTACCGTTTCTGGATTCTTCTAGAATTGCACCGACTTCTAACGCAGCTTTCGGAACCTTCTATTTTGTCGGTGGATGCCTACTAACACTTTCTAGAATGTACTCCTAGTTCTTAACCCTCTGGGGTCTATATAAGGAGATTTCTGGCATTGTAAAAGGCAGTTCGGATTGGAGCTTGAGAGGAGGTGCTAAAAGGAGAAATATTCTCCAGATTTATGCTATTGTAAGCCCGCAGGGCATGTTTTGAATTTATTTTCTCTGCACTGTTTGTACCAGCTTATTTTCTCAGTTACTATAATTCCCCCATTCTATTGTGTCTATTCTGGTTGTTGGGTTGTGTCCCCATCAAACACCTTCCTTAAATTGAGCAATAATGTAGGTACAAATAATGCATGAGAAAGAAAGGAAACTACAATGCTAATAGAAAAACTTGGGTCCCAACAACAAGCCTTGAAAGAAAAATGACAAAGAGACAAATTCTTATAAAAGAAGCTCAAAACCCTAATAGGTAAAACCTAGGTTGCATGATAATAATTAATAATAGAGTTAATTATTATATCCCCAAAGTTTAGCTTAAGTAAATCTAGAGATAAGAAGTAACTTAATAATTAAATCAAGATGATTTAATTAATAAGTAAATACTTTATTACTCTAACACCCCACTTAAGATTAACATAGGGAGTAAGTAAAAACCTAGAAACTACTAATAAAAGTAAATTTGGGTCTCACTAACAAGGCCTAATGAGGTACCCAAGCACAAGTATATCTATAAAAAGAGGAGAAATAGAGAAAACCACATTGGAAAAGCCCTACTCCAAAAAGAGATGGAAATAACAATAAAAAGAACTAGTAAAGGACTAAAAAAGCTTCCAAACTTTGAAATGTCCCAAAAGATAGGAACAAAATTTGATCATGAAGAACAAAATTGAAACATGAAGCTATAAACACTGTCAAACTACTATTATGATGAACCTCCACTATACAGAACATGACTAGGTAGAGAAGACTAAGTCTAAAGAGCTGGTCAATAGATGATGGAATGTATATTCATGACCTACAAAAATAGGAGTGAAAGAATTTCTATATAGTAAATGATCCATCTCACTAAAATACATATGTATCCAACCACTGAAATCATCTAGTACATAGGATCAAATATTAAATACATAGCTCACTCCATTGAACCAAGAAAGAAATAGAGCCAACATAACCCATCTAAAATGTTGAGAGGTAAGCCGTGAAGACTAAAATTGAATGCAATATCTCTTGTGGAAAGAAGAACCAAGGACATTGAGAGTTCAAAAGAAGAATAAGCACCTATAATGGTATTTTTAATTGACACATCATGAGGCTAATTTTATGGGAGGAACACTCACTTGAAAAAGGAAGATGGAAAATACGGCCGACAACAAAACTCCCTAGGCACTTTGAAATGTAGTGAAAGTAATCTTAAAATGCAATAAAGTGACACTTTATCTCAGTGTATTTACAAAGATACTACAAAAAGATGTCAAAAAAGATCAAAAGAGATGCAAGGCTGATACAAAATATAGTACAACCCACAAAAAATCATGTAAAGCAACAGAATCGATCCCTAGACTTGAAACAACTAACATATCGACCATAATGTAAAAATGAAAAACAATGAGTAAAATATTCTTGGAGCATAATCTAGAAAGAAAACTAGTGTAACTAGAAATATCACTAAAATACCTTTCTAACGATATAGAGAATTCCCAAATCTAAGATCAGATGCTCAAGATATGTTTACTAGAATGCAAAATAGAACCACTAGCTTTGGCAACATAAACAAGAAACCAAACAAGATCAAAAGTCTAGATAACCTACCTCATCATAATGGGCTGAGAAAGAGCTTTTTGATGATATAAGATTTGTTAAAAAATACCTTTTTATGACAAAGATATGGCCAAAAAACCATTGATAACTTTCTATGACAAAAAAAATCAAAGAAATGATAGTTTGAAGGATCTCAAATTTTGGCTAAAAAATGCTAATGTTAGCACTTGTGCCCAAGTACTGACAATGTCAAAATTTTTTTAGGTGTGTCAATACCTACTATTGTCAACATAATTAGATAATGAAACATCACATGATTTTTAACAACACCTTGGAGAAATGGAAGCCAAGATTGATAGTTGGAAAGATAGATGGCTTACGAAAGCAAGTAAGAGCATCAAGATCAAATCAGTTTTATCGGCAATTCCCATGTATCCATTGTCTTGTCTACCTCTTTCTGAACCCCTCCTTCACAAATTTGAAGGCAAGCATTGAAATTTTCTCTAGAAAGATGACAAGAACTCAAAAAACTGGCTCCCATCAAATGGGAAAGTGTCTATAGACCAAAGGAGCTTGGGGGTTTAGGTATCAAAAACATTTCATGGCAAAAAAAAGCTTTAGGAGCCAAGCTTATATGGTGAATTTATATAGAAAAAGATTTAAAATGGGCTAAGATACTATACAATAAGTATGTCTCTGTAGACAACCTAAGTTTAGTCTTCAAAATGAAGTCTCTTCCTAAGGGTTTAGAATGTTGTAATTTTATGTTTAAGTGTCATCATCTTGTAAGTAAATATTTAACCTGGGATACTAGTAAGGGTGATAAGACCCTTTTTTGGGAATTTTTTTGGGATGGACTCTTGCCAATTGATTCTTAGCATGCTTCACGTAGTCTCATACATAAACTCACTGCCTGCTGGGGTAGGAAAGTTTGTGATTATTTTACAATCAAGAATAATCAATTAGTGTGGACCTAGAAATTTGTAGAAGGGGTTGACCTAGATCCTAAAGAGGTATTAGCCTATTACATTATTATTTCATTAAGAAAAGTTAAGCAGACAAATAAGGAGGAAAATTTGATATGGGCAACATCTAATAATGGAAAATACAGTGTCAAAAACGGTAATGAAGTCTTGGTTAAATCCAATACCAAGTTGGAAGTTTACATTCCCCAAAAATTATGTTGGGATTTTGCATGTCTTCTAAAAGCTGGTTTCCTTTTATGGTTAGCATATCAAGAAAGGATTTTAACAATGGAAAGACTAAGTAGAATTGGTTTGGCAAGACCATCAAGATGTTTTCTTTGTAAGAAAGAATGTGAATATGTTGACCATCGTCTCTTCAATTGTCCCTTATATGCAAGAGTTGGGAATGGCTCATCCATAACTTTGGGTGGCATTCTCCTTTTCCTAAAAATCTTAAGGACTTTCTTAGTGGGTGGCCCACTCACATATGCAAGGTTATTTATAGCAAACTCTGTAACACATGTCCATCAATTCTCATGTGGAAAATTTAGAAAGAGAGAAACATAAGGATTTTTTGTGACACAGAAATGAAATTGAAAGATTTCATTTTGAAAATTGAAGCAAGTATTGTGGAGACAATGAATTCTTATCTTAGGAAAGCACAATTTGAAGAAGGTTCCTTCTCTCTATGGGATGGGCACATCAAGAAGATATGGCCCAAACTAATCAATCCTCTACTGATATATTTTAGTAAAATAAGGAGGTAAGGAATAATTAAAAATGGTCCCCCCCCTCCCCCCCTGATAAGGGTTGAGCTAAGCTAAATTTTGATGGTGCCACTAGAGGTAATCTAGGAATTGTAGGTCTTAATTGTATTATAAATAATGATGCCAATAAGTGGCTAGCTAATAAATCTATGTCAATCTTGCTTACATCTAATAATTTGGCTGAGTTTTCTACTCTAGAAGGTCTTAAAATTTTTCTTTAGCTAGGTATATCAAAAATTATTATTGAGGGGGATTCTCAAATAGTACTAAATGCAATCAGAAAGAGATCCACTCCCAATTGGATTTTGAACTCAAAATTAGAAGTAGTCTAGTTGATTGACAAGTTCAAAGATTTGAGAATATGCCATATCTTTAGAGAAGGCAATAGCAAGGTAGATGCCCTAGCAAAAGCAAGGGTAGATGGATCTAATTTCATAATATTTAATCATGGTTCTTGATTCATTAGTTTTATACTTAGTAGTGTTTTTTGTTTTAGGTTATTAGTTTATTTGTATCTATTTGATATCGCATTTATTAGAGTTTAATTTTTCATAATGGTAGGGAAAATCATTGTCTAGGTCTCCAACTCCTATTATTATTCACATGTTATGAATAAGCCATTAGTTGGTTGGTTCTATGGGAATGCTTTGTACTCATTAGATTCGTATTAAATTTACTATAGGAAATGTTATTTTCTCAATGTCCTAGTTATTAATGTGCAGCGCTTTCACATTTATTTTAATTATTAGGTTATTTGCTCATCTTTTGGGCTTTTGGTCGATAGGCTATCCTTAATAATTACTAGGTATGGATAGTCTAGAAGCAGCCCTAGTTTTCAAAATCTTCTAGGACTTTCCTTTTTGATCCTTTTGCCTTCTATATCATGTCATTTTCAATTTTATGGGGTCAAAAAATTTGAAATGGACACCAACATATGTGTTTTCCACTCCTTTGAAGAAAGAACTATGGCATTCCTAGGGAATGTAAAACTAGAAAGATGGAATAATGTTTTGAGGAAAGTAGATTGGATGACCAGAATTGCGGTCAGTAGAGCCATGGGTGAAGGTATTTTCAAATATGATCATTCTTGGAGAACCAACAGTGACATCATTGGAATTTTTGTTGGATGTATGGCAAAAGTTGGATTCAGGAAATGGGCAATGATCCAACTATGTCTCAATATTTTTCAATCCAGCTGGTGCAAAGGTATTGAAGAAGCCATCATGGGTATAGATGAGAATTTATGCTTACCCCTTCTTGAGGATTACATGGAATACCCCCATGGTAGCCTTATTATTGCAAATATACCTAGGCATCTTGTGCTTATGATTAGAGATTCGGTGGCCTTCAACTTGGCCTAGTCAAAAATGGAAACATGCTTACATTTTCTCATGGGGTGGAGAAAGATCATTCTAGTTAGGGGCAACAGATGGATCACTAACTATCTCACCATGTATAAGGCCTATTTGCATTCTAGGGTGACTCTCAACAACATTAATGTGCTGGAATTTTGCACACCCAACATCAAGAAGATGAGTAGGGAGAAATCTTCATTTCAATTTCCTCAATTCTGTAGGGCAAAAAGCCCTATCGATGTGGTAGAAGTTATTATGGTATACCATAAGAAGTAAAGTAGGAGTAGTTGGGAGGGTACTATGCTCAGTCTTCTACATTTGTATAGGTAGGTCAATCATTTTAAGATAGTTGACAGGTCTTTATAGTTATAGCTTAGCTTGGCCTTCGTTCTTGTAAATTTTTAGGTAGGTTAGAGCTGACTTTTGTGCTATTCATATTAGTTTCTGAAGGGTCTTTGTTTGACCTTTTTGGATGTCTTTTATGGGGCTAGTAGTATCTTGAATAGAAGGATTATAGTTTAGCTAAGGGTTGATATATAAATATCATATTTACCTATTAATTTTATAAAATTTTCATCCATAGTTACAATATGACTTATGTTCCAATCGTGGGTTTGCTAGATTAATTTATAAACTTAGTTGGTTGTTCTCATTCTATGAACTTCTCAATTAATGGTTTTATGTAATTTAACAATGATTTATGTGGTTATGGCTTGTCCAGCTTCATGATGGATCTCAAAATTATCAATTCATGTATTTTATGATTTGACTTAGATCATCAACAAATAGTATAGAGATTCACTGATTTAGTTATGGTAGTACTCCTTCTTTGGTCATGTTATTATGTATTATGTTTTTGGATTATTTCAATGTGTTTTGGATTAGCAACCCTCATTTAGAATTTTGTTATGACTGCCTAGTAACCAAACTCATAGCTCTCGGAAGTGAGTTGGTTGGTCTAATTTTTTCTTGTGTTAATGTGTTCTATCTATAGATTAGTTTAAGGCTTAAGGTTAATTTTATTAATATGGGATTGGCATGAAGTTTTTGTTAATCCTATATCCCTATTTATAGGCTTTTCCCTACTCATGGATTGTAAGCTATTTAGGGATGGTTGATTTTTAACCTATTATCCTGAAGCAATTTAATCATTCATAGATCTATTAGTCCTTGAGTGAGGTTTTAGAGTTGAGTTTCTTCTCTATTGGGTTTTCAGATCCTTGAAAAGATTTTCCCTCAGATGTAGTAGATTTAATTTGAACACCTTGGGTAATCTTGCTTTGGTCTAAAGATGGTTCTAGATGATTTAGGGATACTCTATTTTATTCATATTTTGGTTCATACAGAGATTCTTATTAATTTGCATTACTATAGATTTTAATTTTATAACTAGTGGATTTTATGTTTGCTGACATTTAAAGTTGTATGGCTCGACAGAGTTTGACTTCTCTTAATGTTCTTATTATATTTAGTTCTTGAAATTTTAAATTAAATTATGTTTTACGCTTAGTAGTAGGCTTAAAGGATGGTAAGATTAGAAGTATTTAGACATTATTTCTTAGCATTCTATCCTATGGGGTTTATTACTGAAGGCTTTATTTCATAACTTTATTAAGTGATTTGATATCTTATATTAGTATAGGTCTATTGTTGACATAAAAGTCATTATGCTAGATTAAATTCAATTTAGCTAGTATTCCTAGTCCTCTAATAGACAATGGTTGGATATCTTGTATTGATTTGTTTTAGAATCACTAACCCTATTTTTTTGATAAGTATAGCTGGTATTAGATAGATTTGGTGCAAGTACTTGTTATCTCATTGGCGAGTCATTTCTTGTGGCCAAGAGGGATTCCAAAAAATGTATTAAATACTATTTTGTAAGAAAATGTAAACCACAAGGGGTATGCCCCTATATAGTTTGTATTAATTAATATAACCATTAGTTGTGATCTGATTGGAGTATGCCCCTTTTAAGATGTAATAATATAGGATTTTTTGTCTCAGGCTAGACTGGAGGTTTTCTAATTTGTTCTATCATATTAGTGTCCATTTGAATAGAGTATAAGCTATTTCAATCTTTTTATTATATTAATAAAATTTATCATGGCCGTGCCATTTACCAATTAATTTTTTTTTTTAAAATCACATGGTTTTTTTTTTTTTTTTTTTTAAAGAGTCTTTTTCTTTAATAAAGAAAACACTTTCTTTTGAATTTTTTTAAAGAAACTCCTCAAAAATTTAATTTATTAAAAAAAAAATTGTCGTCTCATGAAGCATGTCGAGATCTAGGAGCAATTTGTTTCCCTTACAAGTCAATTATGTCCAAATTGGACAAATTTTATATGGAATTAAGAGCTTTTCGCTGCTAAGAATCAAACATTTTGGTCTGTATGGGCTCAATAGACATGAAAAAATGATCCCCCCAAATCCAATACAAAACACCTCTAAAAATAGAAACACTTTTAAAATGAAAAAGATCTGAAAAACCAAAGTAAACCTCTCATAAATAGAATAGGAGCATGAAGATTCGAAGCTCTGATACCATGAAGGATTTGAGCTTTATAAAAATTCACAAAACCCAAAGAACACCTAATAGAGAAAAAAAATGCAAAGAAGAGGTAGGGGTTTTTCTTTGAAAATATGAAAAATATAGTAAATATAATTGATCAATTCTTATAGAAGGAGATCAAAAACCTAAAAGGAAAACCCTAAGAGGGGAATCTTAAGAAGGGAGTAAAAGTAATTTAATAAATCAAATTAAATTAATCCTTTACACTAAAAATACATAGCCCATCAAAGGAAACTCCTCATGATAGATTAAATGATATAACATGACATGACATGACAAACACCTTTATGAGTAAATTAAAATAGAAAAGTTTCCCAGATATGTTATATTGATAAGTCCCATAAATAAACTCTATATATTTTATTTATTTTACAACAAGGATATTTGTTAGCATTAAAGTCATCTTCTTAAATTGAAAATAAATAAATATAAAAACTCTAGAAATATAAAAAAGCTATAAATTATTTTGTCTTTTAAAATAAATAAATTTTAAAGTGAGATCAAAATATAAATAAGAAATTTAATTATATTAAATTTTAAAAACTATTGAATCAAATGTTAAATATTTAAACATTAAAAATATTGAATGTGAGAAAAATATTTAATTTTGATTAAATTATTCACTAATTTTACACATGTAATTATAATATAATAGCCTACTACAAATACAATAACCCAAATATCTATTATTTTAAATAAAGCTCAATCTTGACCATCAAATCCTTTTGGAATTCTTTATTATTCTATTATTTTTTAATTTAAATATATATTTAAAAGACTTATTATTTCTCCATCATTATTATTATTTTATAATTAGTAAATTGATGAAGCCTTTATATTAAATTTAGATGTTAAAAAGACAGTTACAATGTTTTTCATTTAAACAGGCACTGGTAGGAAAGAATGGAATAAGAAATCCTCTAATATTGCTCAGGACCAATACTCTAAATTATATATAGTTTGAAAGGGGCATTCCCTAGTATATTCCTAATTAATGAGATCTTATAGTGTCCAATTATTAGATCTAATATTAACGGTAATAATTTCCTTTGCATTATTCAACTTGTCTTCCAAATTCAGACTTGTGATGCTATTCGCAACTAGTTATACCTCCCGAGATAATCTTTCTACTAACCTTAATATCAAAGATGCATTTCTTTCCACAAATATTAGTAGTATTTGACCAACAAGAATAAATGAAGAGATTCAACAAGATTGGATAAAACCTTTTCTATAACAAATTTAACACTTTTCTCCTTAGCTATATGTACTTTATTATGAGTTGGTAGACTACCATGTATTTTATCAATTTTTTAATGTTCGTGTCTATTTAATGTTTATACACACTTGTAGTGTCTAGATTAGTGAATAATCCATGGATGTTATAATGTGCTATATTGGGAAGAATTAGGAGTGATAGACATTTTCCATTAAATTATTTTATTGCCTTTTTCCTATTTCTTACTATAGATGGCTGATTTATTTCTTTATACATCTCTATCACATTTTGAACTTAATTTAAATTTGAGTGTTCCTACATGAATTGTAGTGTGTGGAATGTAAGCTTGCAAATTGATATTACCCATTTCTAAAGTTACTACCAAGATTCTAACATTATTCATACATTTATAATAAGATCAAGTTGCAGGGCCTAAAATCATCATACAAATATTTGCAAAAACTAAAAGAACAAAATTTTCAAGGATTAGATCTAGGTATAAGGAAACTTATAGGATTCAGAAATATGTTCCCATATAGCTTTATTGAATTCCTTTCATATTTGAAAGTACTATTTGTCTCAATTCTTTTAATTCTAATTTCAAAAACATGTTATATTATTATTTTTTAAAATTATATTTTAAATTTGTCAAAGCTATGATTAATCTCATATATATATATATATATATATATATATATATATATATATATATATATATATATATATATATATATATATATATATATATATATATATATAATGTATTTATATACATATATAGGAATGTATACATATATATTTAAAACTATGAAGATAAATTATATTTGTTTGTATCCTTATTATCTAAATTATGTATCAGGCTAGTCTAGCTAATAAGATTAAGAGTTACATTATCCAGTTTTTATTAAGATAGTTATTCAATTTTTGATTAATTTACTTATAATTATAGATTCAGATATTTTCACCATTAGCACCCTTATTTGCTAACTAATCTGCCTCTTTATTACCTTCCTGAAAAATATGCAGAATCTAAATATCTTCAAAGAGTTCTAGGAGATTTAGAACTTCTTCCAAATTAGAATTTAAAATCTTATTTGGTGTCTCCCTTTTTCTAATGCAATTTAGGATAATCTACAAATCAACTTCAATAATACATTTAGATATACTTAGCTACCACAAAATTTGGATATGTTCTTGAAGGGCTTCTAGTTCAGTGAGGTTGTTAGTGGTTGACCCTATAAATTGAGCCCTTTTAGTGATCCAATTGCCGTAATCATTGTCAATGATGCATCCTATCCCTATAGTACCAGGATTTCCTTTCGAGACTCCATCAAAATTTAATTTGGTGCATCCACTAGGTGGTGGAAATCCAACTATATTGTTTTCTTGCCTCTTTATTATTTTTTATACATAAGTGAGGGGTTAATTAGGTTTTTCCAACTTTTTTTCACTAGACCATCCCATTCTAAAAATGATCCTTCCTCTTTTGGTATTTTCCTAAGGTGAGAGTTTAAGGTTTCTACATTACATGCCTCAAATTTATTAGTAATCTCACATACTATCATATCTTAATCATGAAATATTCTTTTGTTCCTTTCTTTCCATACTTCCAAAACAAGGATAGATGGACAAATATTCCAAAGTTTACTATAGATACATCTATTATTATAAGTTGGGCAACCCCTGAGTAGATTGCCTAGAGATTTTGGCAAGGGTGTAGTCCAATCAAGCATATTTTGGAGCCATTCCCAACAATATTGTGTATATGAACACTTATATAATAGATGATCAATATCTTCACTATAATTCTTACATAGCACACATCTTGAATGTCCTTCAATGTCTATCATTCTCAATCTGTCATTAGTTAGAATCCCTGTAGTTTTAGTTGTTGATGTTGTTTTTTCTGATCTGATTTCACCATCCTCCAATTCTATAGCTACTTTTCCTAGTATAACCTTACTAAGCTCCAAAAGAGCTATCTAATTTATGATCTTCTCCTACTTTTCTATTTTATTTCTAATGTTCATCATAGGAAAGGTATCTTTAAGTTTCGATGTAAGTTGAATAGTTTTAAATGAGATCTTTCCCTCATTATCTAATCTGATTATTCATGAGATTTTGCCTTCAAATCTATAATATTTCAATTTATCTATAATAGTATCAAGTTCCAAATTTTTATTTTTATCATTAATAAAAAAATTCAACATTATTGCAATATTTATAAGAAGCATCTATTCCTATCAAATTACCAATTGAAAGTCCATTTTTCCTAAGAATCTCTAAATGCATAAGTTTGGGAGGGAGGTATTGAATGAAAATCCATGTTGGCATAAGGAAGTTTAATTGTTCTTCCTTACAATCTGGAACCCATTCAAAGAATTTAACACCATAACCTTTATAATAACAATCAAAGACAAAGAGGAAAGATCCTTTTTGACATATTAATTACTACAATATATATATATATATATATATATATATATATATATATATATATATATATATATATATATATATATATATATATATATATATATATATAAGGTGAGATATAGTTATCTGATTTTTATAGAATTCCTTTAACTAGCTAATGAGATTGGTCATTTCTTGTCATTGTCCATTTCAAAATGTAAATACACCAACATTCTAACATTCTTGGAAGTGATCTTTGCTGACCGGATTGTTGATAATTAGGATCTATTCTTTAGTTTTATAATTAAAGGTCTAAGGAGCTATGAGGATTTGATTGGGGGAATAACTAGGAGACTTGAGAGAACCATTCTTGTGATGTGAGGTGATTTGGGCTTTGATTTTTCTATATTTTAGATATTGGCTTCATGAAAATTGATGGCCCCTACAATAGGTTCAGATAGAAATCCTATCTGCTAGGAATACAAGGTTAATCTATTATGGATTACATATTTTTTACCTTCTAAGCTTGTAGTGGAGCAAATGATATTAGGGAAAAAGCCTTTCCAAGTTGACGAGTTGCCTAATTTGGCTAAATAATCTCTTTTATTGATTTGAGGAGGTAACAAAATCTTACTTGCCTTCTTATGATCTGATGAGAGCTAGAGTGTATTGATATGGTTTTTTCCAATTTAGGTCTCTCTCTATTGTTCTTATTGAATTTTCTGACTGGTTGAAACCCTAATCTTTTTAGATTTCACTAATAACTCTTGACTATTAGTGCCTACTTTTTTATTACTAATTTGATGATTGCAAATTAACTATAGTGTAAAATTCTACTCAAGGTCATCATGCCCAATTAAGACCACAAATGGATTTGATGTCTTCACTGCAAATTGAAAATCTATTTCAATAATTTCCTTAGAATAAGTTGAGTGAAGCTTGCCCTTTTCATCATTTCCAATCCCAATAGTCATGACCAAAGGAGGAATTAAGAATCTATGTTTGTAGCCACCTTATCTAAATTTCACTTCATGCATATCCACTTCAAAATTTTGGCACCATCGACATTAGGGTTTCATAGCAAAGCGAAAATAGGATAGTATATCTATTTGTATTTCGTAGCTTGAGTATTATAGAAGGATTTTATTGATCTAATCTAAAATATTTAAATTAGCTAGTTCTTCAGCCCTAAAAATTTTTGTTGCCTGTGAGCAAATTTGTGTGTTACAGAAGGATTTATTCGACCCAATGATCGATTGGACCGTTAATGTTTTGAAGGTGTGCAGTAAGGTGAATTGTTCATATTATTTTGACAAGAGTAATCACAAATTTTGACTTGTTACTAGAAGTTGGGGCAAGGTAGAATGATGATTTTGGTGCGTGTGAGGATGGGCATCCAGGCGAACTCACAACTCTTCTATTCCACTTTCCTATTTTTATTGTTCACACACTGCTCTTCTTTTTTTGGTAGTTGGGAGCACTCTTTTTTGTGATTTACCCTAAATTTCTATTATAATTGGATGAATTATTATTTCTCCATTATTCTTCAGCATTTGAATTTTATATGTTTTATAAAAATAAAATTAAAAATAGAATCATCGAACCAATAGTATCCATTAAATATATTAATATATTTGTATATAGTTAGTATATGAAAAGGTTTTGTATACCTTATATTTTTATTATTATAATAAATATTTTCATATGATTTTTGTTTAATATATTTTCTAAACTTTATTAGAGTAATATTTCTCTTTGAACTAATAAATTTTAACTTTTGAGGACATAAACTATGATTTCGAAGTATGGGAGGGCTTTTAAATTTCATATTATAATGGTGGGAATTTCTATATAGTTTGGTGAGAATATGTTAGTTTTTCTTTTGATTTTATATACTTTATTTTATATACATATTGTTTATTTTTATTCATATATTACATTCTTAATATTTAAGTTTATTTATTTATTTTTTAATATAAATTATCTTAATGAATATGAAAGTGAACTTTAAATTTATTTTTGTTTTAAAAACTTTCTTATTCTTTAGTAAAATAATAATGAGTTGACCTAATAAATATGTATGCATGACATTTATATCTTTATATTTAAAAATATTAAATGTGTCATCAATAAAATGACAAAATAAAATGAGATAAAAGAATAATATTATTTATTCTACAATAAATAATTATAATCTCTCCCACTTGTATATAAGATACTTAATTTGTATTTAAATCTTAATTAATGTACATAAATTCTAATTAGAAATTTAAAATAGGACAACTTGATCTTAGTAGTACAAAAATTTAATTAAGATATTTATAAGCATGTAATTCTTAAAAGTTATTAAGGATGAGAGATTAATGAAAATATATTTCAAATGGTTTTTCTTGTGCACTTCAAGTCAACATAACATAGTTCAAATCAAATACTTAAGATCAAATCTAGAAATTTTGGGACTCAAATTTAGGCTAGGGATATTTAAAACTAACACTAATGGTTTTCTATGCTTATTTAATTTATCTTGATATCAATCCATTATGAACCATAAACATGAAAATTAAATATTTATTTTATTTCATTAAAGTGTTATATTTGTTTCAATTCATTTATAAACTCTATTAAATTTAGTCAAAATTAATTTATACTTTTACATAATATTTATCTAATTATAATTTTTATATATAAAGTTATCTCATTCCTTTCTACATATGAAAAGAACATTCTATCTTGATATTTTTTGATGAATAGTCCTTTTCTATTAATAAAAATATACTAAGAATACAATCCACAAAAAAGGGGTCGGGGGATACAAGATGACCCCACAAAAGAGTTCACATGGCCGGAGTTGGACTTAAAAACATGGCCTCAGCTGAAAACAACAACTATTCATTAAAAAAAAAACATAATAAGCATCCTCAGGCTGCCAACAAAATGCTAGCTGAGAAAGGAGGATCATCTTTGTCAAGAAAATCCCATGCATCAGTGGGATTGTAGGGTGGGCTAGGAATAGACCAGCTATCATCAATAGCAGTAGGATCAGTGGCAGTCTCCATAACTTTAACCTCAAGTTGCATAGGAGAAATCACCAAGGCCAAGTTAGGATACTTTCCAGAATGTGCCCACCGAGGACAAGGAGGAGGAGATGGGGACCAGCCAAAACCCCCATGGGGTGGGTAAGTAGAGCGACAACTCCATCCGCCATCACCACCACTGGGAGAGTAGTGGTGAGAATCCTAGGAGTGTGGTGTGTGTGAGTGGTGACCTGAGGACTGGCATTGAGAACGATGGCCACAAGGCATCAAGACATCAACCGAAGCATCAGGAGGCATTCTATCAATAGTGCAAGGAGCATTTCCCTAGTGATTTAACAACTCCTATAGGTGAGAAACTTCTAGGGCAACCTTGTTAGCTTGCACTTGGACTGCATAATAACATTGTTACAAATGCATGCCTTAGTGTACATAGCAATGTTAACATCCAAAAAACTATGAGTGAACATAAAAACATTCCTTTCTTTCGATAGGAAAAACAAAATTTCCATCTTGAAGGTATGCCAAATTTGGGTGAAGTTCTGAGGAATTCTGAGGGAATCACCCAGCAGGATCATGTGCCATGAAAATGGTTCAAGCCTAAAAGGATTGAAAAAATCATGAATCCAATGCCAATAATTTTGAGCAAACTTACAAAACCAGAATATATGCAAAAAGGACTCTGGTTGACCCCAGATCTTGATATTTTAGATTGAAGGATTTAGAAAATTAAATTAAATTATTTTTATTCTCATATCTATTACACATGCTAAGATTAATTGACTTTTTGTTTTCTTTCCTATTTGTTAAAAACTTAATGTATTAAGAGTTTATCAATGACAGTAAGAGGTCAGTGATTTGAAATGTTGAATGGCTATGAATTCACTTGAAAAAAAAATGAATCCTTACATGTTGTAGTGGTCATGGAGAGAAAAGATTTTGGTGCCTCTTTTGGAGATGTTAGGCAAATCATTAGAGAGAGAGAGAGAGTCAGAGACAGAGAGAGAGAGAGAGATGATTCGAAGGACAAAGACAAAGATTTTTTGATAGATAAATTCACATGAGCTAATAGAGGTATAGAAAAGACAAAATTTTTTTTATGGAAGATCACATTATCAAGGTCGAGTGATTTAGATTCAACATAAAAGAGTCTCCGTTATCATTTATCAAAAAATGCACTCTACTACTTCTTTAGCAAATTGGGGGAATTATGGCCTATACACACATCAGTCTCGAAAACAAATTATGCCCTCCATTTTTACAACTTCGTACTAAAGATAAAGGATAATGAGGATGCAAATGATGGATGGACAATAGTACAATCTCATAGGTCAAGAAAGACCAAGGGAAAATCCATCACAAAAAAAAAAGACTTTAGAATTGCAAAAGATAAGATCCACTAGGGAAATGACATTATTCAAAAGCCTTTAGTCCTCTTCAGGAAAAATAAGAGGGAATCAGGAAGAACAACCACATAATATAGAAATAAGAAGGGTGCCCTAACTCAAGCACCTCTGGTAACTCTAAAATTCTATAATGATGAATCACAACAAGATTGAAAGGCTATCTAACAAGATTGAAAGGCTATCTATTTAACAAAGCATTTGGTGGAAAATGTTTAGAGGAGGTTTTAGGATCGAGGCCTTTTCACTTGAGAGATGAGTCTCAGGATAAAGGTTATTCATGTTGTAAATTGGTTGGAAAGCTTTATGGGTAAGCATGTTAATTTAATAATAATGGAAAATGAATTTATTTATTTATCCTATAATAGCTCAGATCTTAAGGATGCAGCTTTTTAATGGCTATCCTATAAAATTCCTAGATTAGACTCCCTTTTTTATCCAAAATAATTGACTAAGTTTGAATTAAAAGATGATATCTTACTATCCAACATACTAATTTAATTTTTAGTTGAAGGCATGCATAGAATAATGGGTTTTAACATTAAAATCTATTTAGGTTTGGTAGATTTATAGTAAAAACTATACTGTAGATTTCAAAACCCTAGATATTAATATTCATGATAAAATTATTTCTATTATACTAAAACTTGTTGAAGGCCTCTTCAAAAATTATCTATATCTAGCTTAAATATGTTATATTTTAGGAGGAAATAAGTGGAGATTAGAATACACACAACTTACCTTGATAAATGTAGGTGAGGGATATATGATCTACAAAGATGATGACACAAAGTAGGGTAAATTAGGCATTCCCCCTAAATTAAATTGGCTATTTCTAGTTCAAATATAAATGTGGAAGTCACCCTTCCAAAGGATCCACCATAAATAATAGTCAACTAGAGTGAACATACAACTAAGGAAAATAATAAAATTTTAAGCAAGCCACTTCACTCTCAGGAAACTTGGAGTGAAACTTTGGAGAGAAAGGAAATAGAAGTTAACATCTTAATAGAATATTTGAAGAATATGTAGTTGAAGACCTAATGAATTATTTTATCAATGAAATTTGTGATGAGGAGGAGCTTAATTTACAAAAGTCTATCTCGATCTCTAAAATTAAGGAGGTAGAGGAGACAGAAAGGGAGACAAGCCCCATTAAAGTCAAAGTTTACTTAGAGAAATTACTTGATGATGTGGTAGGTCCTTTTGTTTTATGGGTGACCCTCCCAAGTAAGGGAGGACAAGATTGTGTGAAAACTTTGTAAATTGAGGGGAAAATTACTTGCAAGAATCATGCCAAAAGGATGGGGTAGGTAAAGGTCAGATAAAGCTTCTTGATATTCTTAGTGTTGGGAAGGGGAAGTTTCTTCCCCATGAGCCATTGTTGTATTAACTTGGAATGTTAGGGGCCTCAATGCCTATAATAAGAAGTGACTCCTTAAATGTATCTTTACTAACACCAAATCTAACATTCTTTTTCTTTAGGAGATGAAATTAAATTGTGAGGAAATTGGAGAATATGTAGTTGAAGACCTAATGAATTATTTTATCAATGACATTTGTAATGAGGAAGAGCTTAATTTACAAAAGTCTATCTTGATCTCTAAAATTAAGGGGGCAGAGGATATAGATAGGGAGACAAGCCCCATTAAAGTCAAAGTTTACTTAGAGGAATTACCTGATGATGTAGGAGGTCCTTTTGGTTTAGGGGTGACCCTCCCAAGTAAGGGAGGACAAGATTGTGTGAAAACTTTGTGAAATTAACGCGAAAAATACTTGCAAGAATCATGCCAAAAAGATGGGGTAGGTAAAGGTCAAATAAAGCTTCTTGATATTCTTAGTGCTGGGAAGGGGATGTTTCTTCCCCATGAGCCATTGGTGTATTAACTTGGAAAGTTAGGGGCCTCAATGCCTGTAATAAGAAGTGAATCCTTAAATGTCTCTTCACTAGCACCAAATCTGACATTCTTTTTCTTTAGGAGATGAAATTAAATAGTGAGGAAATTGGCAAGTTTGGAAGATCTTTAGCATGGAGGGAGATAATGGGTCCCCCTTCCAAAGTGGCATTTTGTGTATTCTCCACAATATGGTACCCTAGTAATGTATCAATTCTATCTATTGAAACTCATAAAAACTGGATGAGTGGATTAGTGACAGGATGGAAATCTAAATTTTTCCATAGATTTTTTAATGTGTACAATCCAATTCAAAATAGGGGTACAACTAGGTTATGGGAAGGGCTAGAAAATAAATTATCATTAGAAAAAGAATTTTTATCCATACAAGGAGAAGATTTTAATTCTATTGCTTGGTCCATATAGAAAAGAGGAGGCAATAACACCCTCTCATCAACATCAAAGGAGTTTTATATTTGGATTAATATGCTAGGTTTACCAGAACTAGCTAGATCCGACATTACCTTCACTTGGAACAATAGAAGGAAGGGTTTTAGTAATATTTCATAAATATTAGCTAGGTTTTTCTTTCCATGGAGATTTGTCAATATATTAGTTTCCTTTCAATCTAAATTAAATCATTTTAGGTTATGACCACTATATTGTTGAGCTTAGAATTCTAGAGAATAAGAGGCCGCAAAATTGTCCTTTAAAATTTGAGTAGATGTGGCTCAAAAATGATAATTATTTTAAGATTATTAGACAATGGTGGGGGGAGACTAAGGTCTTAGGATCTAAGATGTTCTAGGTAGTTAGCAAATTAAAAATAATTAAATACAAGCTATAAGAATGGAATTTTGATTTTTTGGTAATATCTTCAAGGATAAGTTTATAATGTAAGATAAATTAGAATCCTTAAATAAGGAAGTAATGGAAAATGGTATTGGAGGGACACCATTATTTGAAGAAAGAATTATTATGCAATAATATGAAGAAGTTCTAGTGAAAATAGATTTTTTCTAGACACGGAAGTTGAGAGGGACATGGTTAGAAGTAGGTGATAACAACACCAATTTTTTTCACAATAGGTCTAATCATAGAAGACCTATCAACCATATCACCTCTATAAAAGGAATGGATGGGAATCCAATGAACTATATTGATTATATTAATAGGGTGGCCATCTATTATTTTGAAGGTATATATAATAATCAAATTAGTTCTAACTTACTGGCCCAACATAGTATTCTCTGTTGGAAACTTACAATTGGAATACTTATTGTTTTGGCATTGATGTAAGATCTATTGATGAGACATATTATGCCTAATCTAAATGTCATATATATATATATATATATATATATATATATAAAATTTATGAAGAGGATTTGATAAATTGTGCATAAGAATAGCACCTAAAGGAAATGTTGAGTTATGAAAAGCAAGCTATAATGGATATTTAATTAGATAGACTTTGATAAAGAAAACTAATTATTTATGTCAAGAAATTTAAGCCAATTTGATAAATAGATTAAATGAAAAAAGAATGTGTGATATTTCTATCAGGATTAAACTATGTGATTTAGCATGAATCCATTTAATAGGGGTGAAGCACTGGGACTTCCCACGAGGTCACTCATCCTAGTACTGCTCCAGCCCAAGTGTGCTTAACTATGGAGTTTCCTCCATGGTTAAACCAAAAGCTTACAAAAGCATTTGTAAAACCTTCACCAAATATTGTGCCTTATGAACCATTCATTAAAAGTCTCCTTAAGCTCATCAATTGATAAGTAGGATATAATTTCTATAGCAAGTCAAATTGTGATATTGCTATCAGGATTTAAGTGTCTGCTTTTGAGTCAAACTCATTGACCCATGTTTCATGAGTACTGATTCAGCATGAATCCATCCCTCATGAGAATAAATGGAACACTTAGCACTCATTGGATCTAGGTGATGCTCATAGGGATGAAGCACCAGGACTTCTCGAGAGGTCACCCATCCCAATACTACTCCAGCCTAAGCGCGCTTAACTATAGAGTTTCATCCATGGTTAAAAAAAAAGATTAAGGGGCTTTCTAATGAATGGTTCATAAGGCACAAAACTTGGTGAAGGTTTTTCAAATGAGGTTGCAAGCTTTGGGTTTAACTAAGGAGGAAACTCTGTAGTTAAGCATGCTTAGGCAGGAGTAGTATTAGGATGGGTGACCTCTCAAGAAGTCCTAGTGCTTCACCCCAGTGAGCATCACCTAGATCCAATGAGTGCTAAGAGTTCCATTTATTCTCATGAGAGAGGGATTCATGCTTAATCACTACTCTTGAAACATGGGTCAATGAGTTTGACTCAAAAGCAGACACTTAAATCCTGATAGCAATATCACAATTTGACTTGTAGAAATTATCTCCTACTTATCAATTGATGAGCTTAAGGGGCTTTCTAATGAATGGTTCATAAGGCAAAATAGTTGGTGAAGGTTTTGCAAATGGGGTTGTAAGCTTTGGGTTTAACCATGGAGGAAACTCCATAGTTAAGCACACTCAGGTTGGAGTAGTACTAGGATGAGTGACCTCTCAAGAAGTCCCAGCGCTTCACCCCATTGACCATCACCTATATCCAATGAGTGCTAAGTGTTCCATTCATTCTCATGAGAGATGGGTTCATGCTGAATCACTACTCATGAAACATGGATCAATGAGTTTGACTCAAAATAACATAGTTAAATCCTGATAGCAATATCATAATTTGACTTACTGTGGAAATTATCTCCTACTTATCTTATGAAAAAGAATGTTGAGTGATGCTAGTGTCAACTGAACCACATTCACTATTGAGAAAATCTACTATTGCCTAAGCATTAGTGTTGACCGAGAAAACTAGTTGATACTAAGCAAGAAATTTTTACAATCCCCAATTGTTAAGTAATGACTAAGTGTCAAAACTTAGTGATTGTTGAGTAACACCATTGAAAATGAATTCAAGGAAATCATGATTCCTAGCCGACCTAGTTGATTTATTGGGAGATGTAAAATATTCCAAAGATAATATTGATGAGTTGGAATATTAAAGTTAAGGTGAGGATTAGGTAAAGACCTAACAGAAAAATTCTATAGAAGTTTCTAGAAAATGATCAAGAAGATAGATAGATAAAATGAATTGTGTTTAACATGATTGTCAACCCTATGATCTATAGTGATCATTGAAAATGGTAAAGCAAGAATTTCCTAGTTAAATATGTGTAGAGCCAAATAATGTATGTGTGTAAGTGTGTATGTGAAGAGAGGCATATAGAGAAAGGTAGATCAGAGATCTACAAGTGTGATAGTCAAAGTGATGCTAAAAGAGATTGCTTATGCAAAAATTTGACCAAGAAGGCTTAAGGGTTGATCAAGGAGGAACACTGATTTCTTGAAGGATTACTGAGTGAATCAAGAAAATAGATGACAATGGAGAGCTTATTAGTGAATCAACACTTGATTTGAATAGAGATTTGAACTAGAAAAGTGAGTTGTAATCACACAAATAAAAACCTTTTTTTTTCTTTCTAATCATTGCAAATAGTTTGTATTGAAATCCTTTTAATAGAGGTTGACTTAATAGTTATTTGAAAGACTTAACAGTCTATGTAAATCCTTTCATAAGGTGACATTCTAAATGGAATGATCAAAATCCTCTAACAAGGCCACTCCTAATAGGGTGATTAACTCTTTTAACTAGGTCATATTTAATAGTGTGTATTGTAACCATTAACGAGGTTGGCTCCTAATAGAGTTCACATAGAATGAGTGAAAAAGTGGTGACATGTTGTTGGTGTTTTTTTTTCCAAATTGGGTGTCCACATAAAATTCCTAGTGTCAAATATGTGTTGAATTCTTTATATGTGTTACATTATATATTTAGCAAAGAATGTAATATTTGGAATAGTAAATCCTTTTTAAAGTAGAGACCAAGTAATAGTAGAGACTGAGCAACAATAGGATAAGTAGAACAATAATAGTTTTATTTTTAAAAGCTCAAATGGTACTTAAGGACCTTGGGTAACTAATTCACCAACAAACCACCCCCCCCCCCCCCCCCCCCTTCCCAATTTTTCTAAATATTTATAACAATTGGTATTAGAGCACAGTGCTTGTAGATTGAAGTTTGAAGGTTCTTAAATATAAATATCATTACTTGCAAGAGAGATGTACCAAGCTAAACAAGGAAAACTTTCCTACATGGAAAACCTTGATGAGATTGCACATATCCATTATTAGTGATGCTTCTATAAACTTTTTGGATAATGAGTATGTAAAGGTGACCACTACTCCTTTGATACCTGATCAACTAAAGTAGAATCAAGAAGACAATCAAGCAATGTTGGATATTGCCTTAGCCCTAAGCAATGTTGAGTTTGATGACCTAAATGATAGTTATAGTCCAAAGAAAATGTGGGACAAACTAAAGACCATATATGGAGTTGATGACAATGTCTTGAAAGACAAATATAAGAGCCTAAGAGGTAAATTTTATGACATGAGAATGATGGAAGGTTTGAATATAGTAAAATACTACACAAGAGTTAAAGAAGTTGCTAATACTATTTGTGGTCAAAATGGAGAAATCAAAGATGAAACTATGATAAGCAAGGTTTTGAGGACTCTACTCCGTAGTTATGTCATTAGAGTGTCTACACTTCAAGAACTGAGATGCACACCAAGTAACACTTTGACCTTGGAAGGTGTAATTGATGGAATTACTACTTTTGAAATGTCTAACTTTGATAACTACATGCCTCTTTTTATTTAATCTACATTTACAACATAATTGGTCCTTAGCAGAAAGAAAGGAAAACATGTGAAGAGTGACAATAATAGTTCTAATGATGAGATTGATGAACTTGAAGCCCTTATTGCAAAATGATTTGGAAGAGGAAAAGGGAAATACAAATTTAAACTACCTATTATCTATTTTTCGTGCAGTTAAGTGGCTCATGTTGCTTGTAGGTGTCTTAATAGAGAGGATAAGGATGAAAAAAGGGAAAGAAAGTATAAAGGAAGAAGAGATGGTTGAGAGTTCAAGAGATACAAGAATGAGAATAGTAAGAAATTATGTTATGTTGCTGAAGAAGAAACTAATAATTAATATTAAAGCAATGATGATGCAATAGTTTATGCTGCTGTGAAAAAAGGCTCTACTAAAGATGAGAAAATTACATTGATTTCATATGTAAACAAAAGTGGCAGATGGATAATTCATAGTGGGTGTTCAAATAATATGACTGGTGATAAAGAAAAAATGGAGGACATTGGTCCATATAGAGGTGGAAGTGTAAAATTTGGTAATGATATTCCATGTTTTGTAAAAGGTAAAGGAACTATTCAACTAAATGATAAGATAAAATGTGACAATGTTTGTTGGGTTGAAGGACTTGACTACAATTTTTTGAGTGTTTCATAGTTGAACAAACTAGGTTACAGAGCTCAATTTCATGATAGCAAGGCCAAGATATATGATACTAATGGTAAGTGTAATCACTCAAAATTGGTCAAAATCCTACATGTAGAATTTTTCATCATGATAGCAAAGCCAAGATACATGATACTAATGGTAAGTGTAATCACTCAAAATTGGTCAGAATCCTACATTGCATTTTTGAATCTTCCGTTTCATGGTGTACCTTTTGATGTATTTGCATGTTTGGCTCATTTGAGAGCCATATTTACATAGCCCACATGTCATGGATAGGAAGCTATAGGCCACCATCGAAGTTATCTTATTCATAGTGTACCTTGGATATAAGGTTCTATAGAAGTGTGACTCACTTTTATGCACACATTTTCGGTGCCCATTGTAGGGCACAAAAGCCTCATTATCTTATGTTTTGGAGGTTTGAAGATGCTTCAAAAAGACATCCAACGATCATCATAAATGGAATAAGCATTTGAGAAACTTATTCCTCTTCTCATTCTTATTCTTCTTCTTCCTTCTCATAGTCTAAATTTTATAAAAATTGATCAAAATTCTATTTTATAATCTTTTTATGGCTTTTCATAAAAACCATAAAAAGTTGGTCAAATCAAGGAATTTTGGTTTGAAATTTTTATTCAAGGTTCTCTACAATAGTGCAAAATCACATGCAAAATTTCACAAAATTCAAATTAAAGCTCTATTTTATATTATTTTAATGATATTTTATATACAAATTATTTGGAGATGAAAAACAATGAATTTCTCTCTAAAATGTTTATTGAAGGTTCTAGAAAATCGCTTGCAACTATAGTAAAAAATTCAGAGTTTTAGGAGCTACAATATATTTTTAATAATAAAAATTGTCAATAAAAAAATTAATTTAGCATCCAAATTAATGAATTTTGATCTAAATTCTTTTGTACATGTTTGGGATGCTTTCAATAGCTTAGAATAAAAATTTTAGAGTTTTTGAATTCAAATTTTTATTTTTAGTAATTTGTTTATGAGTTTCAATAAAAACATTATTTTTTACCCCAATCATGGAATTTTATTATGAAACATTTATTGGCATGCTTTAAGGAGACCACAGTAAAAATTTCAGATTTTTATGACCATCAATTCTTTTATATATTTTTTAAAATATTTTTTCATAAAATAAAAATTTACAACCCAAATCATGGAAGTCTAATTTGACTATTTTACTGCAGGTTTGAGATGCTGCCAAGAGGTTTTTCATACAAAACTTGGATTTCTACATGTGGTCTACAAAACACATGTGAAAGACAAAATCATAAAGAAATTTGCTAACTCTTACTTGCAAGATGCATAGTCAAAGACAAAAAATAAGGTGAAGACCCTTAAAAATGTGCCTAGCCTTTGCTAGCTTTGAATAAGGTAAGCCTAAACCTTTTTGTTTTGCTTAAATTCTGGCATTCATTTTCAAAATCTAGCATAAATTAAGAGGGTTAATTCAAATTTCCGATTTGGTATTAGGCCTATGCTCTTTACTTTTATGGTGAATCAAAATGCTAAACATACCAAGTTTTTTATGAGAATTAACTAAGGAATGAACAAACACCTAGTCTAATTAAGAGCCTCTTTTCTTCCTTAGATTAAAGGCTTTAATTGAACAAAACATATCTAGTGTGTTTGGGAAACTGAGGTAGTAGGGATATGCTCTCATCCTTTCTAGGTGATTAGATTCCCTAATCTACTCTCAAATTCCATTTTCTTTCTTTTCATAGGTAGATTACATAGCCATAGATGGGCATACCTCTCGAGACTTTCCTTAACAAGGATGGTGATAGGGAAAGCCTAAAGCTTGCATTCGTAATGGAATGCAAGACAATAGTGTTCAAAAGATAGCCTTTCTTAAGTAGTCTTGTAAGAGATTGCGCAAAACCTCCCTAGCATTGGTGGGAAGATCTTTTCATTGAGAGGTAAATTTGAGCACTATTGGTTGACTCACCACTAAATCCTTGTAGTCACCTTCTTATTTAGAGCCATTGCTAGGAAGGCTTTTTTATTTCTCTTTTAGGCTTGTGGTTGTTAATAATTGACTTTTCTTTTCCAGGTCTATTGTAGAACTACTTGTTGACTACTACTTGTCGCTCAAAACTATTGATGAACTTGATCACAAAACACTTTAAGTCAAAAAATTTGTTTGCATTGCTTACTAGGGGAAGTCTCAACATGTGGGTTTTCTTTGCTATGTCTCTAGTGCTTGAACTTGCTTAAAATGGCCCTTTGGTCTAGCTTCTCTTGGTCTTTTCCACCTTCTTAGTCTATGTCAGCATACTAGGACCTTCTTTTAGTATGAAATGGTTACCTTAATCTCTTGACTACACTCTTTGATTGGGATAGTTGTTCACTTGTTGTTACTTATCTATCAATTTCTCTACTTGGGTATTTGGCTTCTTGCCTTTCTCTTGACTTGAATTGCTTGGATACTTTTCTTTACAAGTCACCACTCATTGCTACCTCTACTTGACAAGTAAACACTCTACCTTTTCTAGTTTGGAAATCAAGATACCTTGTGTCACCTTATTAGCTCCTATTAGCCCTTGTCACAATTGATATTTTATCTAACACTATGGGCTTCCAATATTTTGATACCAAACTATAGCTACCTCTCAATGATCCTAAGTTGTTTATTATTGCTAAGAAGTTTTAATATTTTTATACTCAACACAACAAGTTAGAAGGGACAAATAATATTGCTTACGCTAGTCTCTCTAGGGACCTAATGAGTACATACTCTTAGTATGGGAAAATTCTGGAGGAGAGAAGGGAATTCTCTCATGTGTCATTCTTAAGGCCTCTGCATGTGCATACACCCTCTTCTCCTACATCATCTTCTTCTAGGTCTACTACTTTACTCAAAAACATCAATTATCTTCATATACTAGATATAAAGACCTCTTTACAGAGAAAGTAAATGATGTCTCCTTTGAGCCTATTCCAAACATTCACGATGAGCCTATCTTTGACCAAGAAAATAACAAAGACATAGATGCATGTTATTTTCTTTAGACACAAAAAAATGATTCTAGACATACTCTTGAGAGTAATTTTACTCCTTTGAAATATTCTTATTATAACATCTTGCAAATACTCTTTTCTAATGAGCTCCTCATTTTGCCTAAGTCTAGCTCCTATGGAAATCATTTCTTGGATGTTTATTGAACTTATCATTGATCTAATGAGCATGCTACCTCTAATTGTATTGAGTTCAAACATAGAGTCCAAGATCTTATTGATGATGGGATTCTTGACATCTCTAAAGACTCATGTGATGAGGATACTTCTCTTGAGAAAGATCATATTGATGAACCTACATATAGTAGTGGTTTTGTTCATACTTCAGCTTCTTTCAACATTCATGTATCTCCTAAAGCTTCAAATCTTTCTAATTCTTTCCACACTAGCTATTCATATCCTCAAGGGTTGTCTATAAAAGAAACTCAAGCTAAGCTTCACTTGGTTGCAAACCTTTTCGGTGCTACTAAAGCTAACGATGCTCAAGCTTCCATTCCTATACTATATATAGAAACATGTCAAGATCAAAGTATTCCCTATTGCTCCACTTCTCAAAATTCACTTCAAAAATATGCTCATGTTGGAATATTCAAATAAGGAAAGAATACTTATGAGAGTTAGGGCGAGGGGGGGGGTGAATCAAAAGTATCACACTTTAACCTATAAAACTTTTAACTGAAAGTGAATTGCATGCATGTAAACACATCAAATAAACATGAAACTAATACATGCATCAACAACACATAACACTAGAATTTGGTAACCCAAAAACCCTCTAGAAATAAGAAGGTAAAACTAGGGTGGGGATAATACCCACAAAAATTCACTACAGCAATATTAGTCAACCACTTTTGATGGTCCACCCTATTAAAGGCTTTACACTGTGTCAATAGTGACCTGGTTAAAGGATTTTCAAACACTTAACATGAAGTGTCACCCTGTTAAAGGATTTAATCACCTTTCAATAAGGATCTACAAATAGCTGTTAAGCCAACCTATCTACATAGGATTTCCTTTCTAATACAATGCTAAAAGAGTATTAAGTATTATAAACGTGATAGTTTGCAATCCTTGATTGTTGAATGCAGGCACTTGTTCTGGCTCTCTCTCTGATTTCAATCCTCTAAGATCTGATTTTTGTTCATCTCCTTTGCTTTGTTCTGATCAACTGAATATTGAATTTCTTCTCTTACTCTCTATGTATCCTTTCACTGAATTCCATTATGTTTTTCCCTTAACACTATTCTCCTTCTCTCATCCCTATTAAAATGAAACTTTCATCTTCCTTAAAATGACTTCAAAGACTTAGGGTTAGATATGGATCTACGATCCACATTGAATCTCAATTTCTCGCTCAATACTTCCCTTTTTGCTGATTGGTTACATGCCTTTCCAATTTTCCAATTGGCTGCATGCAGATTGCATAGGAAATGTAAAAGATTTTTTCTTATGTCTAGATCTTTTGAGATTTAGCTTGTGTCAGCTACAAAAATGGCTTACATCATAGTTTGTACAATTCCATACTCTTATACTGATATTCTGAGTTACTCCGCTCATGAAGCATTACTGATGCTCGGCACATGTTGTTTCCTAGATAGTTGGGCACCTAAACAAAACTATATCACTCAGCACCTTATGTTACTTGGCACTTGATATTACTCGGCACTTGATATCACTCATCACCTTATGTTACTTGGCACTTGATATCAATCGACACCTTATGTTACTTGACACTTGATATCACTTGGCAGCTTATGTTACTCGACACTTGATATCATTCAGCACTTTATGTTACTCAGTATGTATAGTGAGAAATGGTTAAGTGTATTGACACTCAGCAATCAAAATTATTCTTTAAACCAACAATCTCCCCCTTTGACATGAGTGGAAAAAACACTTAACTAAGATCCTGTGATCTTGACATTATTTCATGCATCTTCTTATTTGCTTCAAAAATTTTAGGAAAAAATAACAATATACCTTATGACTCCCTGTGAGTTGATTATGCCTTGTACACTCAGTGACTTCGATCCTATTTCTACATTCTGACCAATATGTTATATCAAAATTTGTCAAAATTCTCCCAAAATTCTCTATCTCCCCCTTTCATCATACTTACCATTTCATTCTGTAGTTAACTCCCCCATACTTATTCTCCCCTCTTTTGACACTTATGTCAAGGGTTCTATAGGGAAATTCCATCTTTGGCCAAAAATGTACTATATACTTCAAGGAGAGCCTTCAAAGCTACATCCCAAATTGCTAGTACAACATCCAATGACTTATACTGGATGGCAATCTCTACTGCTAGGTGCACAAGTCCATCACATGTAGAGAGATTGGGGTCTTTCTTGAGAATTGTCTCTGCATTCATCTGCTCCTTGTGAAGTATTTCCAAATAAGGAGTGATAGAGGATTGAATTTGCATCAATTTGGCTTTGGTGGTTGCCTCCTTTTTTGCTAAGACAACTAACTCTCTTTGTGTGTGAAACGATTGGGAAAAATGATTCTCACTCTCAACTAGATTTCTAGGGAGTTGCATGCTAAAAATCTTTAGATTTCTCTCCAAGCTCAGTACTTTTTGGCTAGTGTCCTATGTGAATGTGGAAAAATCTCACAACTTATTGTACAGGGAAAATATGTTTCCAAGTACATTTTTGACTATTTAAATTTTCTTAGTTAGCTCTACTTGTGATAGTGCTATATCACTGGATATTTTCTTATTTACATTGCTTTGGAATTTTCTTTCTGACCATTCCAGTAATTTGGCATTTGTTTCTTGGTCTTCACAAGTCACCTGGTCAACTATATTAGATTGTTGCTCTATAATTGGCCTTGACTCATCTAGAGACTATAAGTAGAAAGCTTCTGTGAATATGTCTTTGACTTCATTCAAGGTATGCTTGTGCTTGTGTTCTCTTCTTAGTGCTTCTTATCTCCTTCTTCTATCCAATGCACTCTAAATTTCATTGATCTTCTCTTCAGTGAGAGTGCTGGATTCATAATATGGAATCTTTATTTCTTCATCAAGCTCAGGAACTCCATAGTGAAGTTTCCTGACTGCCTTTGATGAGCTCGAGCTTGGTTTCCTAATTTGTAATGGTAACCTATCAGTGCTCAGCTACTAAAGAGTTTGTGTTGGAGTACCAAATTTGGGTAATGCAACCAATGTTTGTATTGTAGACTACTCCTTCTTACTTGTCTCATCTTTTTCTTCAGCTTGTTTATCCTCTTCGTGACCAATAGTTGGGGTTGAACTTACTGGCTATTCAAATGTTTCTTTGTCTTCCCCTACTACTGCACTCAGCATCTGAAGTGTATCAGTGGCTACACTTGGTGGAGGTGGTGGAGGAAGGAATAGAATACCAGTAGGTTGTATTGTCAAAGGCGGTTCTTGTGTTTTCACCTTGACTATCTTTGTTTTAACTACTAGATTCTACAATTCATCAACACTGACCAATACAGAATTTGAACATAATTTTTCTACTAGTGTTGATTGGTCAAGGATTTCTAAATCCTTTTTAGTTAATGGATTGATGTTTGGATCAGAAGTGTCTATAATATCCTTGATTTTAACAATCTTTGCAAGTGTGATGATGGCATGAGGAGGACTAGGAGGGGATACCTGTGTGTCTTGCACACTTTGATCTTGTGGTATAGTTGTATCTTTCTCTTCCTCTTTCTCCTCTATAAGTTCCTTTTTATCTTCCTTTTCTTCTTCAACCTTCTTCTCCACTTGTTCCTTTTCTTTTTCCTTGATTCTTGATACCTTCATCTCCTTTTTCTTGGCACTTGCCTCTCCCTTATATTCTTCATTGTATACATATTCTATTTTCTTGTAAACTATCTTCCACAATCTTGTGGATTTTGTAACTACATCCTCAATTTTGTTCTACAAAATGCTAAAAGCTCTATGTTTGGGAGTGAGTCTATTGTTATGCCTGTTAACTACGTTTGTTACTTGATCCTTAGTCAAATCAGGCAACAATCTTGCTAATGTTGATTGCTTTATATCCCTTTCCATTTGCAAACAAAAATGCCATTTATCCTCTACAATTTTGTACAATTCTTTAGGTATTGATTCATCTAACTCTAGAGGTGTCTGCTTATACTCAACCATCATAGAATACACTAATTCTTCTAATTTATTTTATTCTTCCTTGGTGAGCTTAGAAAAATTTAGGTTCTTTAAACCTTTCAAATCATCATTCTTAATCTTTCTGCATAATTTATCAATAGTAGTATGAGGTTTGTGCCTTACCACTTGAAATTGGTTGTTTTCCTCTGACTTAGTCTTCTCTTCATCTGTTTGAGGTTGGGAAACAAAATTTCTTTTCTTCTTTGGCTTGGTAGCAGTCTTTTTTGAAGTTTTCTTCTTCTCTTTTTCCTCCTCTTGGGCTTTTTGTGATGCAGCTCTTGTAGTAGGTATCTTTGGTGCAGGAGCAACTACTTTCTTTGCCTTGAGTTAAGGAGCAGGAGGAGTTGTGGCCTTTCTTTTTGTTACCTTGGTTTTAACTTGTGCTTCCTCGACTTCTTCTTCCTCAACACTTTCTTCTTTATCTTCTCCTAACCCTTGAGTTTGACCTTGAGGTTCATCTCCCTCATCTTCAATGTCTTCTTCTTCCTCTTCTACTGTTCCTTCTCCTTCAACACCAAATTTTCTCTTGATTTTCCTTAACAATTTTTCTTTCTTCTTTACTGTTGAGGTAGTCTTCAAATCTGTTATCACCCTTGATTTTACAACACCATAAGTTCCAAAGTCTTTTGAATTCTTATCAACTTCTTCTACCAGGAAGGTTGTTATTACTATAGAGGCTTGATCAATATCAAGTTCATAAGCTAGTGGCCTAAGCCATCTCACTCTAGGTAAGACTGCTTGTATATAGGTATAATCAATATCTACAAGAAAGAAAATGTCCTTTTCATATTTTTCAGTCGATGAGACTGGAATCCTCATTCTTTGTTTCATGGACTGTTTGAAGTCCTCAAAGTAGCTAGTCATTTGGGCATCAAAATTACCACCCATCTGTTCAATATATCCATTGATTTTTTCAACAATTGTTTTGTCTAGATTCTATTTCACCTTACCCATAGAAGGGAATTCTTTCATCAAATAGAAAAACATGCACACAAAAACTGATCCAAATTTTCACTGAGCTCCCTTTCCCTTCCTTATGGCTCCCAGATTCTCATTAATCTATTGAAACATGAGCTCTGCTAGATCATAGGTATGATCCTTTTTAATCAATTTGTATAGAACATCAACTGCTATACAAGGTACACTGTTTAACCTGCTTGACTGATAGAATTTGTGTGAAATGATTCTCACAACAAAATCTAGTAGGGGTTCTATGATTGTATCAATAGTCATTCCCCTATTGTTCCATTTAGCACCAATTTTTTTCTCTATTACTTCCTTTGTGTCACTATGCAAGGTCTTTCTCGAATCTAGGGTTGGAATACCAGTAACCCTATGAACAGTTCTCTTGGTAAATTTCACTAGCCCTGTTTCTAACCAAAAGGCTCCATCATTTATTCTGCTCAAAACTATTCGTACCCATTCAACTTTGAAAACAATTGGAAATTCTAGGGTTTTGGTCAATCCTTTTCTCTCGACTATTGAGAACACATATTTTAGTATCTTGTTCTCACATAGCTTGTCATATGCATTGTAAATTTCTAAATCTCCTATGGCTCCAATTTTGCAGTTATAGAATTTATGAACATCTTGGACCATAACAACTTTATCAAGAATAATTGATAATGCACCTACCAGATCATTCTTGTATGCAACTTCTAGAATGGGCTTGAATTCTAGTTTCTTAACTTCATTACTAACCAACTGTATTTCATGACTTTCATTACTCTTAGTGGTTCTAGACCCAGATGCCATTGTTTTCCAAACTAGGGTTTACAGTTTAAACAAGGTTATAAACACTACGTAGCTCGGCACATAAGTAAAATACCTCAAACTGATGAAACTCGTGCTAAATCACTATGGAAATCTTTCACAAATGGCTTTTGAGCTTACCTTGATCTTCTACGCTCTTCTCATCTTTTCTTTGTGTTTGAATGGTAAGAAATGATAAAAAATTGAACTATCTACCTTTCAAAATAAAGCAATTAATGCTTAGTGTGCTGACAACTATCTACTCGGCACCTAAAGGATTTCAACATGACTCGACACCCATTGTATTTCACTTCGCTCGACTCCCATTGATATTGCATAGCTCAACATCATCTATCAACTCGATTGTTTTTAGCAACTCGGCACCTGAAGACAACTTCAAAAAATTTTGCAAGATTCTTAATTTTGACTTAGCATCTTTGTTTATGTTGATTTCTTCTTTGTAGTTCTTCTATGTCTTGGGACTGATGTATGATGTAACTTAGTTTATCAATCCCAAACACACCCATTCTTACTTAATTAGATGAAGTGTGATCACTTGACCCATTAGGTGAAGTGATCTCTGCATTTGATGTGTTGCACTCATCTTTCTTCTTCCATGTTTTATTCATCCCACTTCTAATGTGTTCAACATCTATCTTTGACTTTCCATTATTGTACTCAGAACTTGGTGCCTTTGACCTTGTTGGGCAATTCCTATTGACATGACTAGTTTTTAAGCAACTAAAACATGTGGTTTGACTCAACCATCTTTTATAGTTCCCCCTGAAATGTGTTCTTATGCAATTGTGGGGTATATGTCGATATTCTTGACAATAGTGACAACTATGCCTGGTGTTGTAATCCCAATAGTAGTGATTTTCATGGTTTGATGTCTTTGCTGGTTGATTTGATGTCCACATAGGCTTTGATCTCCATTCAAAAGCTCTATGCCCATATTTCTTGCAATTATGACAGTGACCCTCAAATCTTGATATCTTAATAGTCTTGGTTCTACATTCATGTGCTTGATGACCTTGCTTCTTACACTTATGACAATAGTTTACATTCTTAGGCTTATCATGCTGATGGGCATTCTTGCTTCTACATATATTATATGTATGTCATTTCTTTCTACAGAAATGAAATGTAGGTTTGACATTTTTGCCTTTGTCACTTCTTTGTTCAGCGATCTTTGATGATTCTCCAACTTTAGTGTTGTTGTATCCAAGTCCTGATATATCATGGGTTGATCTTGGATATTTCAGTAATTGCTCAAAATACTTGATGGCTTCATTAGGTTTGTTGACACTTTCTAAAATTTCCTTTTCTCTCCTCAAGTCAATCTATATTTGTTCTTTCTACATCTTCAGTGTAGAGATCTCAATGTCTTTCACATTGAGTTCATGATGAAGGTTCATCATTTGGGCAAGTGTATCCATCTGTATGTTTGAGATCCTTGTCAATTCAGTACATTTTTCTTCAAGTCTGTTTGCAAGATTTCTTTTCTCATTTTCCATCATGACTTTATCTTCAACTGCTCTTTTCTTTTGTTTAGTGATTTCACACAACATTATGGTCTGTGATTCATGTTCCATCTTGAGAGATCTTATTTCATCTGCTTGAACTTTGTTTTTCTCCATCAGTTCTGCAATTGCTGCATGAAACTCTTTAGTATCTCCATTGGAAAATATATTTGTGGTATCAATCTCCTTGTTAAAGAGAACGAATCTCTAGATCTTTTGAGATTTACCTTGTGTCAGCTACAAAAATGGTTTACATCATAGTTTGTACAATTACAAACTCTTATACTGATATTTTGAGTTACTCGGCTCATGAAGCATTACTGATGCTTAGCACATGCTATTTCTTGGATAGCTCAGCACCTAAACAAAATTGTATCACTTATTACCTTATGTTACTCGGCACTTGATATTACTCGGCACTTGATATCACTCAGCACCTTATGTTACTCAACACTTGATATCACTCGACACCTTATGTTACTCAGCACTTGATATCACTTGGCACCTTATGTTAGTTGACACTTGATATCATTCAGCATCTTATGTTACTCGGCATGTATAGTGAAAAATGGTTAAGTCTATTGACACTCAACTATCAAAATTATTCTTTAAACCAACAGCTCAAGCTTTAAATGCTCCTACTAAAGATATTGCTCCTATCAAAGCTACTTGTAAGTCTATTGATGGCCTTGGCTATGTTTCTTTCTCTAAGGATGTTGATACCCCTTCTCACTATAAATTTTCATCTCCTAAGTCTATCCTTGGTCCTTATCCATCTAAGCTAAAGCCTTCAAAACTCCCTTCCACATTGGGGTCTTATGTTCCTCCATCTCCATTTTCAACTTCTAGCTCATCACCTATATCTCCTATTATACCTCAAGATCAAAAATGATAGAAATAATTGAGTCCTTCACATAAAGCTTTACCTATAAACCATTCATATCAACCTTATTCATCCATAAATCCCAAGTCTTTTGGAAGCAATCTGGATGATCAACTTAAGCACAAATGTGTGAATCCATCCTTAAAAGCTCACTATGTCTACTCTAATATACATATGGATGCTAAGAAAGAATATGCGCACAAGAGACCACAAAGGTCCACTTACCAAAAAATTATACCAAAGCAAGTATGGGTTCCTAAATCTAGTACTAAAGAAATGCACTCTAAAACATCCAATAAAAACTCAAAAGCTATATCGATTCAAAAGTCTCTTCTAAAAGACTTGAATATTTAAAATATTTCAAAGTTGACATTCAAGATTCCAAAGGCTTCCAATCTACCTTCTTCAAAATTTCTTCCTAAAAAGGTTTCAAAGCCTTTGCCTCCATCTTCCTATAAAACTATTACATTGAAACCTCAAACTATTTAGTCCATATTTCCTCCATCATTGCACTACCCTTCAAGGTGTGTGTGAATGTTGATCTTGCCCACTTTTTCTTCTACCCTTTCACATCCCTTTCCATACCCTATTAACTATCCTTCCACCCCATTTATCTCATCCAAAGCTTAAAACCGTATGCTCCATATACCATTTCTACTATCTCTCTTATGTTACCTTATCAATGTCTTTGAGCATTCATGTATATGGTTTTGGCTTATCATGACTTATCTTTCCTACAAGAGTGCTATCTAACTTGAAAAATCTTGAGCTCTTTCTAAAAATTTAAAATAAAAAATAAAATGGAAAAATGAAAATTTTCCTTACTGAAAACCACTTCTTGTGGCACCTTGGTAGCAAAAGTGAAAAAAAAATTATCCTATGGTGAAAACTACTTCTTATGGCACCTTGGATAAGTACATTGATGAAAACTTGGCAAATAGGCATCATCCATAATTCTTCCATAATCCATACATTCCCTCTTCTCTCTTTGATCTTGACTTTGTTGAGCTATCCAAGTGCATTGGCTATTTTATCTATTGCTCACCCTATATTTCTTATTTTCTCATATTGTTCATATCTAGCTTTATTCCTATTACTATCTTCTCGCTAGTCTATCCACTTGAATCCTTGATCTTGTTCACTACACTCTCTTGTCATGTTCACTGTGTGGATTGTTTGCTTTCATGACATCTTGTCATTCTACTCTTGCTATTGGCTTCTATGCCTCTATGCCATCTCACTTATCAGCTTATGCTCCTGCTATCTCTTGCTGCTTGCTTCCACTGCTTATCCAAAATATGCTTCATATGGCTATCTTTACCTAGCTTGGGTACCCTTGAGGAATCAGTCCTTGAGGATCACTTTCACTCACTTGATACTCCTTACCTCTCCATCTTTTCTTATCCATTAGGTTTCTACTCCATCATATCCTACACCTTGCTATACATTGGGAAAAATTTATGTGATCTTTCTTAAGAGCTAGTATCCTTTAATTCATTCTTAAAAATTCAAAAAACTCATATATGATGCTGAAAAACACCAAAAAAAATAAAAACTTCTAGTTTTTGTACAATTTCTTTCTTTCCACATTTTTTTGCTACTTCTTCTTATGCATACACTCTCACGCTATTCAAAAGACAACCTACCAAGTCTAAAAGTTCATATCTTGATGCTTTTCAGGAGTCTCTTGTGTGTCAATCACTAGTTTTTCTTACTATCACCATCTTACTAAAGAGATGCTCTTACTCAAGAGTCTCTTGTGCGTCAGTCTCCAATTATTCTAACTATGTCTACCTACTTTTGCACCACTATTGATGAGATTTATATTGCTTTAAGTGTTGTAAATTCTTGAACACTTTGCATCAATCCAATGAACTCTATTTGAGCTATGCTAAGCTTTAAATTCAAAAAATCCAATAAAATAAAATAAAGGCCTCATAAATATCAAAAAAAAAAAAAATCATAATAGTTTCAAAAATAGTCAAAAAACATTCATAAAACTCATAAAAGTTCAAAAACATCTGTATATTCCATTGAAATCAAAACATTGTTTCATTTTCAACCAAGTTAAGTATTCATTGATATTTTCTTTTCAATGATCCAATATTTTCATATTTGTTTGGTGTCCATTTGTAAGTGTTTCCTCCAGATTGGAAGGCCATGTCTACCTCAATTGGGTTCATATGAAAACATTGGTGAAGTCCCAAGTTAATATCCTAAAAATGCTTCACTACAACAAACCCATATTTTCAACACATCATATGCCATACAAAAAATATTTCAAGAACAAAAACAATTGTCAATTTTATTTCTTTAATAAATGAGCATTTCTTACAAACCATCCAAATGACAACATAAAGACATATGTTTCCACAATTCCACACAACGAAGAAAAAAATAGTGAATGATCATTGAGCTCCTCCTTATGGAGGTTGGACATTTGGATTTCCAACTAGGGACACACTTATTTGCATAGTTCCAAATGATGAAGCTCTTAGTGTCAGTCTTACATCTTTCCAGATTGTATCCATAGGAATCAGAATGTGCCCACATCTCAACAGAGTATTCATCTATGTTATAAAAGCCCAATCTAAGAAGGATATTCCTCTCCTATTCTCTAGGGGGACTACTTTCTGATACAATCCCATGTAGTATGTTTCCTCTCATGCTAGGTTCTTAGACTTCTCCATTACTTCATTCATATGTTCTCATAGCTTTGCTGACCCAAGTAGTGTCGTCGCCTATTGAGAAATGTCCCACTATTCTTTATAGTTGTTTGTAGTCATTTTCCAATACTCCCTCTCATGCTTCACCTCATGCATTTGATTCATGAAGTGTTTAATCCTTGCATTCAAAACATTCAATTGCTCTTGTGACTGATATGCTATGGCATTCATCTTTTCCATCATTTCTCTGAAAGCTTCCACCTGCACTTGGACCAAAACTAGATCATTTTGGATTTTCTCCACCAATGCTCATTCTATAGCTATAGATTCCTTTGTAGTCTCTACTTGAACCCACTCTGCTAAAAGTACTACTTCTAAATGTTTGGCCTCCTTGTGCACCCTATTTTCTCAAGCTCTCTCAATCAAACCTTGAAAGAACTCAGTGTGTTTCATTGCATTATCAGCCTACTCTATCTTTGCCACAAGTTCTTTCTTTAGCTATACTTTAATCACCATGACTTCATCATGAATTGGTTACAAAATAACACTAGGTTGTGCTTCGTTAAATGGATGAAATGAAGACCTAACAACACCACTTGTGTTCTCCTTGGGTATGTTGATTATACTTCCTAGGATGCTTTTTCCCTACCTCCATGATGATGCAACTAGCTTTATCACTAGCTCTTACTCCACATCTTGGGAAGGCTCCTCTATCAACATTAGCTTCTCTACTTGGCTATCTATGAAACTGATATGCACATCCACTATCTCACTAAGTCTTTCCATCCTTGGTGATCACATTTCATCTGTTGGTTTCTCCTACTTTGCAAGTCATGTTGCACTCTCTTCTAAAAAATAAATCAAGGTAGGGTCCTTTGCATTATCTCCTATTAGACCCTAGACTAGTAGCTCCACTTGACTTGCTCTAGCCACTTCTAGATTGAGCCTATGAACACTTTGATGAGAAGATGTTCCTCTTGGTTCCAATTTCCTACCCTTTTCCCATCTCTGTCTCCTTCGCCACATTTTGTCCACCAAGTTATCACTTTCCTCATGCATCTATCCTCCCCTTCTAGTATCTACCATTTTTGGTTCTTGTTGTGCTTTATCATGAGCACTAGCCATGACTATAACAATTCGTAAGCTCTATTGTCTTGACACAAATTTCTCAAGACTATTAATAAACTTGAAGACTTGTGAATTGGCTCAATCAATCTAATTACTTATTTATAGAAAAAATACAATGTACATTATTGTCTCTGTATATCATTTCATTCATCCTGTTATTGCAACACACCAAAGTAATATTGGGAGTAGGTAAAGTTGTTCATTGAATTGTCAATATTAAATTGGATAGTGGTGGATAGGTGCCTCGCACATCCTTTGTTACTATACTTTTCACTTGTTTCATTCATTGGATGCTACATTTTTCATGATATGAAATGATGCTTGGATTTCCACTATCCATCAATGGTCTGAACTGACTCCACTTTCACTTTATTCAATATGATAAAAACAAACTGCACATTGTTCAGCACTATCACACACTATTGTATAATAAACAAAGACTATGTGATGTTTTCTTTTCTTTAGTCACATATCTCTTACAACTTGATAATGTTCAAAAATAGAGGAGAAAGGACTATGTGGTATGATATTTTCTTTGTTTTCTTCTTGATGGTTTAGTTCCAATGATCTAAAGAATCCATATAAAAGGGGTGTCTATTGTAAGAGCCTCTATCTTGTGTTGGATGGCCATGTCTACCTCGACTCCTTTTATATGGATGATTTAGTGAGGTTGGTTCTTCTCCTTGTCTATTTGAGTGAGTTCTCTATGCTATAGTACATATTGATACTCATCCTCTAAGTGAACATATAGGTCACGACAAGTATACCTAGAAAACTTTAGGCTACAAACATAAGGGTCATTACAGATAGAATGCTCCCTGATTACTTAGCATGAGAAGGTTCTCTCACATGTCTGGTGTGCTTGTATGCAAGAAACATTTTGATCATCCTAGAATTTATTCTTTGATGCTTATGTTCACTTGCTAAATCAAATGGAATAGGTGTTTTGGTCATTCTAGCTTCTTGTGCCATTGATGTTTACATCTCATTCTAACATAACTCTAACTAATGTCATATTCATATTCTCATGATAGAAATATCAATGAGGGTTGTTTGACATCTTGTGGCCTTATTAAAAATGCTTAATGATAAAAACTAATGTGAAGGACCAAGATATATGCATCTCATGGGTACACCTTGCATTTCCATATTAGCTTGCATGTTAGGTTCATTTTAGCTGCTGCATCTTTGAGTGTTGGAAGAGTCTCCTTTTATCTATCTACGATGTATCAGTCAATTGCATTCAATTTTCTTCCTTCTTCTCAATCATGTCTCCATATGTTTCTCAATGTTTTCATTTAATTATCTCACTTCAATATTCTTATTTTTACCTACTTTCCCCTTTACTTAATTTTGACATCCTGGATTCATTTTAACGATCAAAATATAAATTCATGGGTCAAAAGCTCATTTTCTTTTCTTTTCTTCTATGTAGTTGACTAGTCATTTGAGGTCTATTCTTCCTACTAGGGTAATCACCCTTTCTTCTTCTTCATTTTACATCTCTCTCCATCTCTCTCTTTCTTTCATTTCACTTCATTTCTACTTTCTTCTTGATTTGACCTATCTCTCATTATTTATCCTTCTTGGTCAAACTGGGGCATCTCATCTTTTAATTCTCATCATGGAATTTTTTTAAATTGGATTTGATCAACTTTTTCTCCTTTTTTCATCTCCTCTATCTCATTTTGATTTCAATCACGAGGGGGCAAGAACATTCTAAATGCTTTTCTTTCAGCTATTTGCTACTAGTTGTTTGTTATTTTCTATTTGCCCTTGATTATTTGCTACCAACTATTGGCTATCTATTATCTGCTTGGACTTGTTAGTAATTATCTTGAGTTATGATTTGTCTCATCTCCATTTACTTGACCATTTTATTTGAAGCATATCCTTGACCATTTCCATTTTCTTTTAATTTATTTTTTTAGTGTTTAAAACTATTGCGATCAATCTAATCACTTGATACTTGATACATCTATTGCTATTATAGTCTCTTTATTCTCTAACTACATGTGTTCCCATATCGATCTCACATTAGTTATAGAATGGCTTCATTCTTTGAAGTTATAGCTATCTAACTATTTGATATCATAGCTTCTTCATTTGATGTGTTCCCATAGTGATCACATATTAGATGAGGAATTATTATCTTTTTCTATTCTTTGACTACATGTGTTCCCATATCGATCACACATTAGTCAAAGAGGGGTAAATATAATCCCTCAAAATTGGTCAGAATCCTACATGCAAATTTTTTCATCATGATGAGAACTAAAATGAATAAAATCAATTAATTCAAATCAACTATTACAACCCATTTGACAAATACACATGAATATTAATTTCAAATAAATTGAAAATTGACATTTATCTCCAAGAATGAATTTTATACTCAAAATGGGACCTTAATTTCATTTTGAATACTTTATTCATTGTGGTTTTATAGAAATTAATGTTTTATTTATAATGGAATAGAAATAAATATTTTATTCACAATGGGTGGAAATTAATATTTTATTCAAAATGGATCCATAATCTATTTTTAGTCAAAATGCTCATTTTAATATTCAAAATGCTCACATAAATATTTTAATATTCAAAGTGCTCACTTTAAAACTCAAAAATGCTCCTCCATTTTGAATTAAATAATAAAAAATGTACCCATCCAATCATCTTTGAATGAATCTCCACCCTTGATCACGAGTCCCCTGAATTTGATCTCAACTATCCATTTTTTTTTTAAAAAGAGCTCTTCCTCTCTTAAGGACATCTAATTTTGGCTAATATTATGTTTTAGGATTTGAAGACCCTTATGCTTGTGGAGAACTTATATCTTCTTATCTCATTCTTACATCCACTCTTTTGCTATCTTTATGTTGCAAGATTGAAGACCTCATTTCTTGTAGAGAACTTCTATCTTCTCATCTCATTCTTTTAACTTAGATTCACTTAGTTTTAATTCATTGCATATATCTTAACACACCTAGTCTAAATAGGGGTTTTTGTAATCTATCATTCTTGTTTATATCTTACATATAATTTATAGTTTACTTGGATTACATTTTTGAATCTTCCATTTCATGGTGTACCTTGTGATGTATTTGTATGTTTGGTTTATTTGAGAGCCATATTTTCATAACCCACACATCATGGATAGGACACTATAGGCCACCATCTAAGTTCTCTAACTCATAGAGTAACTTCAATATAAGGGTCTATAGAAGTGTGACCCACTTTTATGGACATAGTAAGCTATTTGGATGTGTTGAATAGACAAGAGGTAACTAGTTCTAGGGTAAAAAAATAGATCCATGTCACCGCTTATGATACCAAAACTTGTTTTTGTCAAATCTCATTTCTCTATTAAAACTTTTTTTTTTTTCAAAAACTAAAATACCCTTTTATAGATGTTATATTCAATATCATCATTATATCAATTTTGTAGTGTTTTGATTAGTTATACTATGTTATAATCTCAAAATATTATAAGTCAATATTTCAACATTTTAGAAGATGCTCCCTCAAAAAAGGAAAAAAAAAATAGTAAATCATATCAAAAAAATTAAAAAATTATATTTCTCTCTAGAGGAGAGAATCCTCTTCATGAATATGTAATTTTTTTTCAAGAAGGTATAGATTTGATAGGGAAGTTTTGATAGGAGGAAAAAACTATTGGATTCTGATAAGGCTAAACTTGAGTACTTAAAACAAAGAAAATATACATCAAAAATAATTATTTCATTTTTTTTTCACTAGCTATACATGTCATCTATAAGATATTTTCAAATTATAACAAAAAAAGATGATTTGCATATGCTTGCTTGATGAGAACTACACCCTATATTTTTTACAGTTAAAAAAGGGACCTCAAAATAAAATAAAATGAATACATTCTTACTCAAAAAATATATAAAAATTATAGGCATAAAATTCATCCATTTCTTCACATTTCATCAATTTACACCATCTTTATATTTTAAATACAAATACCATTTTTTTTGTCATTAATGTTGAACTATCACATTTTGATATCCCATTTATTTATAAAAGGTGACATAGGTTTGTGCTTTTACCCTCTATCTAGATTTCTCAAATGAAACATGTTTGTTTGCACAACAAGAAGATGTTTGGTTATGACACAAGAGGTTATGTCATGTAAATATTTATAATTTGGTGAATATCAATAAGATGAAGAAAGTAAGAGGATTGTCTAAAGTAAAGAATCCTAACAATGCCATGTGGGAAAAAAATAACCAAGTCTAGTTTTAAGAGAAAAACATAAACTACTAATGATATTTTGGAATTGGTTCATGCTAGCCTATGTGGATCCATTTATTTTCAAAGTTACTATTGAGATAAGTATTTCATTCTATTTTTTGATGATTACTCTTGTATGATGACTATGATGTTCCTCAAAGCTAGACCTGATGCTTTTTAGTTATTGAAGTGGTATATGACCTAAGTTGAAAAAGAAATAGGAAAGAGTCTAAAGTGCTTGATATCTAATAGAGGAGGTCAATTCATTTCCAATGAGTTCAATAAATTATGCAATGACAAATGAATTAAAGGAAAAATGTCAGCAACAAGGACTCTTCCTCATAATGGAATAGCTGAAAGAAGGAACATATCAATAATGGATTGTGCAAAGGCAATAATAGTGGAGAAGAGTGTATCAAATAAATATTGGAGAGAATTTGTTATTACTTCTATCTATAACCTAAATAGAGTACAAGTCAAGAAAGGTACAAATGCTACACCTTTTGAAATATGGTATAGATATGGTCCTAATGTGAAATATTTAAAAATGTTTGGAAGTAGATGCTATATTCTTAAATATAATAGAAATGGAAAAATTGATGTAAAGAATGAGGAAGGCATATTCCTATGATATTCCACTAAGACAAAATCTAATAAATGTTTGAAATCTAACACTAACAAAGTTGGAGAAAGTGAAAATGTGAAAATTGATGAGTTTGTAGAAAGAAGTGACACTGCATGTAGAGGAGTACTTGAAGAATATAGTACATTCATCCATGTGGATGATGATGCTTCAAGTGATCCTAATGAAAAAGAAGGCCAAGTTGAAATCTCTCAACAAAAAAGAAATGTTGCAGAGCAATAAATTACTGAGAAATAGAGAGCGGGTGTTGAGCAACAAATCAAAGATGTCGAGTCATAGATAGGGAATGTCAACCATTCAATTGAAAATGTTGAGCATGCAAAACCTAGACTAGAACCTAAACAAGGAAGAAAAAATGAGCTTACAATTAATTTTCAAGATGAACCTCTAGAACAACAAAGAAGGAACCTATGTGTGATAGAAAAATATGTGAGAAGACATCACAAACCTAACCAAATAATTGGTAATGTTGAATCAATTGTTATGACAAGAAATAAACTCAAAGATGACACATGATTACTGTATGAATTTGAGCCCAAAATAATGAAATATGCTTTGGACAATGAAGATTGAATTTAGCCAATGAATGAGGAAATTGAGAAAAATGAGAAGAACAATACTTGGACTTTGGTGCCAAGACCTAAAGAAAAAATTTTCATTTGGACACAATGGGTTTTCAGAAACAAACTCAATGAGAATGGAGAAGTAACAAGAAATAATGTAAGATTGATATGCAAGTGTTATGCTCAAGATTAAGGAGTTGATTATGGATAAAAAAATTTATCATGTGAAGAGACTTGAAGGAGTCAGAACTTTTCTTGCATTCAACCTACAAGAATTTCAAGGTATAACAGATGAATGTCAAATCTACATTTTTAAATGGTATACTAGATGAAGAAGTATACATTCATCAACATGAAGGATTCATAGATAAAAATAAGAAGAATATGGTATGTAAACTGAACAAGGCCCTCTATGGATTGAAGCAAGCCCCAAGATAATGGTATGAAAGATTCCATAATTATTGGGGGAAGATTGATTTTCAAAGAACAAATGATAACAATAATCTATATTTTAAAAATGGTAAGAACAATGAAGTACTATTATTTGAAAGATGTGTTAATGACATTATATTTTGAGGAAGAGAAGCATTATGCAAATCATTTGCTAATGAAGTGAAGAAGGAATTTGAAATGTCTATGTTTGGTGAGATCAAATTCTTTGTTGGAATAAAATTATGTCAAATAAAGTTTGTTATTTTCATTACACAATCCAAATACATCAAGGAGATACTAAAGACTTTTGGAATAGATGATTCAAGACTAGTGAGCACACATATGTCAATAGGATGTGAGCTATATAAGAATAATGAATTTTTTGATGCAAACCAAACCTTATATAGATTCATTATTGAAAAATTGCATTATGTTGTTCATAGCACATCACATATTGCTTTAGGAGTTGGGATAGGTCTTAGATTTTCAAAAAATCATGAAGAGAATAACATGATGAATGTAAACAGGATATTGAGATATCTAAAAGGTACTAGAAGACTATGGATTGTACTAGAAGAGAAGTGATATATTTGATTTGAAGGTATTCACTAATTTAGAATGGGTAGGAAATATTGATGACAGAAAAAAATTAGTAGAGGTGCATTCTTTCTAAGAAAGAGATTGGTGACATTGACAAGCAAGAAGTAGAATTATATTTCCCAATCAATAGCTAAAGTTGAGTATATGGTAGTTGTAGTGAACTACTCAAACATTATGTGGATCAAGAAATTACTAAAAGGTATGAAAGAAGAGATTACAAATCCAATGGTTATCTATTTTGATAACACAAGTGCTATTAACCTTTCAAAGAATCCAGTGATGCACACTAAGATGAAGCACATTGCTATCAAGTATCACTACTTGATGGAACTAGTAAAATATAAAGAAGTGAAGATAGAATGTGTGAACATAAAAGAATAGATTTATAACTATTCATAAAACCCTTACATAAAGATGCTCATGAATATCTTAGAGGTAAATTAGGGGTGATTCGCCTAACCAAAGATACTTCAAGAGGCAAGATGCATTGTATAAAATGTACTAATTAGAATATCTTAAACATTGATGCAATATAGTTCTACTTAGGGAAATGCAAAATCTACATAACTCAAATGTATGAAGTGATTGTTGCTAAGAAAGCTAAAGTGTCTTTGGCATTGTTGTCAAAGAGGGAAAAATAGACAAAGAGTGAGACATAATTAAAAGAGAGAGAGATTTATAATAGAAATGGGAGAGATAGAAAAAATATGGAGACATCAATAAAAGAGAGAGAGATAGATGAAGAAGAGAATTATATCGAAGAGGTAGAAATATTTTTGGATTGTATGGTAACCAAGTGAGATACATTTGATTCATTGAGATATTTGTGATTTTGAGATGTGGAGATTTTTGGAATATAGAGATGTTGTCATAAATACCAAAGAGGTAGATTCTTGGAAACTTACAATTAGAGTAATTGTTATTTTATCATTATTGTAAAATAAATTGATATGATAGGAAAAAATAATTGATTGATTGTATATTATCCTTGATGTTACACAAAATGTCATATCATTTCTAGTCAATGTACGTCAAGTTCACTCGGGTGATGAAGATAGTTAAATGTGTTTGCCATGAATTCTTGTGTTTCCCTAGTTTAGAAGAAAGTGTGATGAGAAGCATCTTAGGTTCACTTGCAATCTTGCATGTTTGAGAGGGATTTTGGTTAAGGGTTATGGAGCTTGGTGAATACCGGTGCTCGGCATGGTCTAGGAGCTTAGCATAGTCTTGGGAGCTCACCATGGTCTATGGAGCTAGGCATGGTCTAGGGAGCTTGGCATGGTCTATGGAGCTCACCATGGTCTTACATGCTTGGCATGGTCTATGGAACTCAACATGGTCTTGGGAGCTCAACATGATCTATGGAGCTTGGCATGGTCTTTGGTTGCTCAGCATGGTCTAGGAATTTGGTGTCTATTTCAAGCTGTATAACTAATTTTCCATAATGAGTTAAACTATAAAAATTTCAGAGATTGAAGAGGACCTAGATTTCTACCCATGGTTTAGTTCTAATTCATTTGGAGCTAGGAGATATCACAATTTTACTAAGAAATCAATTTTGGGAGTTTAATTGTTATAGGAGGCTGACTTGTGGCATTTAATGTATGTATTTGTATTTAGTTTTTGTTCTAGGCTGAATTATGGCTTACATTAATATAAGTAAGGGTTGGGGGGGAGTCTTTATGCATGATGATCCATTGTGGAGAAAAGGAGGAGCTTGGGAGAGAAAATTTTGAGAAGGGCTAGTAGCTGCAGCTTGGAAAATAAGGAGAATGCTTAGTGGGCTTGCAAGCTCAAGCTAAGATCTTCCTTGGAAGTTTCTACTAGATTGTGGATCTAGACTAGCTAGGGTTTGGGTTTGGATCTTGAGGGATCTTGTAGAACTATTACTTGCTTTGTATCTGGCTATAATCGGGAAGGCCTTACAGCCTGGCACATTGCATGTAATTAGTTATATTTTATGAATATATTATTATGATTTGGTATAAGATCTTGCATTGTTGCTTCATGTTGTTGTTTTTCCACTACATGGTTATATAGTTGGGGGGCTAGGACATCTTCTTTGGGGACTCCCATGCCTTGCACTATGTCAAGTGGTATCAAAGTTGATGCAGGAGCATCTTGCATGGGAAAATTAAATTATTAGAAAAAAAAAAAAAAAGGAAAAAAAAAAAAAGAAAAAAAAATTGTGGAGGAGAGAGAAAGTGACGAAAATAGGAGGAAAAATAATTTTAAAATAAAATAAGAGAAAAAGGAGAAAAGAGGAATTTCTATTTTCAAGGTGCATGGGTGGCATGAATAGAAAATAATAAAAATAGTTGTCATTCCATTAATCAAGGTGTGTAGGTGGCATTTTAGAAGTTTGTGGAAAGATCCTTAAATCATGTATCTAATATTTGTTGGGTGCTTAGTTGTATTTGTGTGGGAATTTAATATTTATTTAAAGGTAGTTGTATTTACCTTTTATCCCACATTGGTTGTGTTTGTAATGTCTTGGGTTAGAAGTGCCTATTTAAGCAAGGCTTATTATTATTCGTAATCAATTTTGAGAAATGGAAGCTCTTCTAATGGAAGTTCAAGAAATAGAAGTTCTTGAATTGTAATCTCTTCAAATGTAATCCCTTCTAATGAATTTTCAAGTATTAATGGATGCTTTATGAAGCATTTTGTCATCTCTCTATCTCCATATTGTTGAATTTTTGGTTGTGAGTTGGTACGGGTGGTTTGGTCCTTCATCAGTGGTATTAAAGCATACCTTTGTTAGTGGTAGCAGAGTAGTCCATCATCAAAAAGTGAAGGTTGTTCCTAAGTGTGTGGATAGATTGCCAAAGTTAAGGTAGTTTGCACCAGGACTTGGGTTGAAGAGGTAGATTTTGTTCGTGGATTTGTTGCTTAAGGTTTGCTAAAATTTTGGAAGATGCCTCCCAAAAGATTGGACCCTAGGGCAATTGCTGATCTTACTGATGCTGTAGAAGAATGGATTTTAGAGAAGGTTAAAGCAGATATTAGATCTAAGTTTGAGAATATCAGAGCAGAGATAGCATCAATGAAGAGTGACATGATTGCTGAAATTGTGAGTGCTTTAGGTGGTGTACCTAGGCATGTGGGTACTGGAAGTAGTTATGAGAAAGTTGCTGAAGACTTTGAAGTTACTAGATCTGGTGGTGAGGATACATCTAATAATGTGGAGAGACCTATTGGAATTAAGGCTGGTCAATTTTCTCGACCTGGATCTCAGTTGAAGCTAAAGCATAAGATGGAGGTTTCTAATTTTTTAGGCATTTTGAATCCTGAAGACTTGATTGATTGGATTAGTGAATTGGAAGATGACTTTGAGCTTGAGGATATTGAGGATCCACTTAGAGTAATGTTGGCATAGACTAAGTTGAAGGGACATGATGCTCTTTGGTGGAAAGAACTAAAAAGAGATAGAGAAGAGGAAGGTTAAATGAAGATCACTAGATGGAAATTGATGGTGACTAAGTTGAAGGCTAAGTTCATTCCTATTGATTATGAACTTAAGCTATTTAAGAGGTTGCAAAATTTGAAAAAGAAGGATATGACTGTGAAAGATTATATAGAAGAATTATACAAGTTGACTATTTGGTCTAGGCATCGAGAATTGTCAAAAGAGAAGGTAGCACAATATATTAATGGTTTGAGATTCAATATTCAAGATGAGGTTGGTATGCTGAATATTTCTATAGTTGAGGACACTTATCAGTATGCTTTGAGAGTAGAGGAGAAACTAAAGAGGAAGAATCAAGGTAGTTCTCAAGGGAAGGAGAAGCAAGATAATTCAACACAAGCTAAACCAAAAGAAGAAGGTGAGCCAAAACCTGTGGAACCAAGGAGGTGGGTTCAAAGGAATTGTTTCAAGTGTGGTTAAGAGGGGCATAGATCTTTTGAATTTCCAATTGGTAGGATAGCTACTATTTTGAATAAGGTTGAAGTCCAGGACAGTCAGCTTGAGCAAGGAGAGAGTTTGTTTGCTCAACGAGTATTGGTTGGTAAGAGGAAATTGGATTCTTGTCAGAGGACTAGTTTGTTCAAAACTCATTGTAAGTCTGGTGGTAAAGTCTGTAAAGTGATTGTGGATGGTGGTAGTACATATAAGCTTATTGTTGAAGATATGGTTCAAAAACTTGGTTTGAAGAGAATGAGACATCCTTAGCCTTATAGGATTGGCTGGTTACAAGGTGAGCATACTTTGGAAGTGAAGGAGCAATGCCTTGTTGATTTCCAGATTGGGCATTATAAAGATCAAGTGCTGTGTGATATTGTGGATATGAATAGTTGTCATGTGTTGCTTGGTACACCTTGGTAGTATGATTGCAGGGATATGAATGATTGTGTTAGGAATGTGTTTACAATTGAGAAAGGTGGTAGGAAGTTTTCCCAAATTCCTTTTGCAGAATGAAGATCTTGCTAAGAGGAACCTAATTATTGGCAGTCGAGTTGAGTTGGAAAATTCTAAGAAAGTTGGGGTTCAGCATGGAAATCAAACCTATGGAACACCTATCACAGATGTGATGAAGAAAAAAAGGGAAAGAGTGTACAAGTTGAAGACTCAGAGAATATGTATGTGAAGAACTAGTTTGGGATTTATTTGTTGAATCCTAGAAGATATTCTTCCTATTACTAGAACATCTTTTCAAACCTGGGGTGTTTAATGCAGGAGTATCTTGGGTTTGCTTGCAATCCTGCATGTTTGAGAGGGATTTTGGTTAAGGGTTATGGAGCTTGGTGAATAGAAGTGCTTGACATGGTGTGGGAGCTCAGCATAGTCTTGGGAGCTCAGCATGGTCTATAGAGCTAGGCATGGTCTAGGGAGCTCGGCATTGTCTATGGAGCTTGACATGGTCTATGGAGCTTGGCATGGTCTTGGGAGCTTGGCACACTCTATGGAACTCAACATGGTCTTGGGAGCTTAGCATGATCTATGGAGCTCAGCATGGTCTTTGGTTGCTCAGCATGGTCTAGGAATTTGGTGTCTATTTTAGGAAATATAACTAATTTTCCATAATGAATTAAAGGATGATAATTTTAGATATTGAATATGACCTAGATTTCTACCTACTATTCAAAGCTTGAGTTTTAATTCATTTGGAGCTAGGATATATCACAATTTTACTAAGACATCAATTTTGGGAATTTAATTGTTGTAAGAGGCTGACTTGTGGCATTTAATGTATGTATTTGTATTTAATTTATGTTCTAGGCTGACTTGTAGCTTAGATTGGTATAAGTAAGGGTTTGGGGGGGGAGTCTTTAGGCATGATTATCCATTATGGATAAAAGGAGGAGCTTGGGAGAGGAGTCTTTAGGCATGACTCCCCTACCTTGCACTACATCAAAGTGTCTACTAGGTTTACTCGGGCATCTAAGAGAAGTTAGTAGAAATTGAGTGTTTACTAAGCTCACTTGGGTAACAAAGGAAAGTTGGATGGAACCAGTGCTAACCGAGATCACTCAGTTACCAAAGGAAGTTTGTGAAGATGCAGTGTTGACTAAGTTTACGTGGTTAACATAGGAAAATCATTTCTGAGTTAGTGCCTATACAGGGTCAACTAACAAAAGATTTTCTTGTCTTGGCATATTAAGTTTAATTGATTTGTTTGTTGTTTCTAGCCAACTGAGGAGATGAATATTAATTATTCTAATATGTATTAAAACCAACTTGACATTTAATATAATATAAGGTCATGTTGAGGATTGAATGTGTGTAAGTGGATGGAAAAAAAAATATCCTTAGAGGAAGCGAAATAGAAGGATAAGTAAAATATCCTTGAGGAGCTACAAAGATACTTTCAATCAAGAAGGATCAAGTATTGAAGATAGAATTGAGATCTAAAATCAATGATACAATTGCATCAGAACATAGGTCATATCATTGTTACTCTCTAACCATTGTAAAAATGAACTAAATCTCTTAACCGAGTTGGCTTAACAACTATTTGTAAGTCCTTTAACAAGGTGTCATTTCTAGAATGAAGTGTCTAAAGACCTCTAACAAGGGCACTACTAATAAGGTGATTAAGTCCTCTAATAGTGTCATGCCTAATAGTGTATTTTGTAACTTTTAATAGGGTTGAGTCCTAATAGGGCCCACTTCAGAAGAGTGAAAATTAGTAACTAGTTGCAATTGGTGGTTTTTCCCAAATTGGGTTTCCATGTTAAATTTTGATGTCACTCATGTTAATGTTATTTATTTTATGTGTATGAAATTAAGTTATTTAAGGTTGATTACAAATAATATTTTAAGTTCTGAATGTTTAATATTTTCCAAGTAAAAGTTTTTATTTTAATGGTTACTAAGTTAGAACATATTGTTAGTGTTAATCGAGTGCCTATCTATTAACTGAGTATCAATAGTTTCATCAAAGTTTATGTTTTGTATTGACATCTAAGGGAAATGGGATTTATTTTTGTGGTAACTAATTCATCCATCCCCTCTCATTTACTCATCTTATATTTGTTCATGTGCAGAATCATGGTCAACAAAACTATGCCATTACATGACAATGAAAATTTAGCAAATCAGGGTTACCCCAACTTGTTGTGCAATTTTAAACTTTTTATGAATTTTTAGTCAAACATTTTGAGAAAATATTCTTTAGGAAGATAAATTTATTTTTTGAAATAATAGGCCTTATATGAAGAAAGAAAAAATTGATTACTCAAAATTTTGAATTTTAATACAATAGTACAAAGATTTCATGACAAAAATAAGAAGTAGGCATACGTCTGACCAACTTAAATGATAATATTTTTGAAAAAAATTCTAGATATAAGAAGTAGGCTCATGTTTGGATGTGACACATATGTTTGAGAATTTTTATTCCAAATAAATAATTAATTATGAATTTTCTACTACAGCATTTTCAGAATTAAAAAACTCCACTATTTTACCACCTTAACTAATTCAAAAGTTTTCATAATGTTATTTTTGTTATAGGAGAGGAAGTATATAGTGTGATGCATCTTTTGGATTTCAAAAATGTTATATCATTTGAAAGTTATATTTGTTTTTCAATCAATGTGTCAATCAACACTTTATGTGTAACTCCATTAGAAAATAAATAATAATTACTTACTAAACTTGTAATTTGATAGATATTACATTTATATAAAGATAAAAACATGCTTAAGAAACCCTTTTTATTTCATCAAATTTGGGTGAAAAAATTCATCAAACACATGTTTGAAGTAAAAAATACACAAGAATAGGCCAAAAAATGTTTTCAGAACATTTTTAAAGTCGACCATGTAGGGTTGGTATCCAAACCAATACTAGGCCTTATAAAGGAATTAATATTTTTATCTAGTATCAATATGGGTGGGAAAAAATGTAGAATACATATTGAAATTCTTTGAGGAATTTTAGAACTACATATTTTTTAGATTTTACTTTCAAAAACTGATGGAATCACTAAGATCAAGAAATGACACTACTAGCTTTGGCTATTCCAAAACTAAGAAAGGAGAATCATCTAATAGTGGTGAAAAAATACACCATGATCCTACACATAGCCATTTCCAACAATTGGTATTAGAGCTTTTTGTGCTTGTAGAGAAGGTTTCAAAGACCTAAACTAATTATCAAAATGTCTTATAAAATGGAGATCCCAAAGTTGAATAAAGATAACTTCAATGCATGCCAAGAACTTATGAAGTTACATTTGTCAACCATTAGTGATTCAGGTCTAAAATATCCTAATGTCAAGTATGTGTGACCTACTAAAACTATGACTGTCAAAGAAATTGTAGAGAAGAAGAATCATAAAATTATGATGATTGATAATTCTTCAACTCTCAACTATGCTAAATTTGATGAAGCCAAAGACTATGGTATTGCTTATTGGATGTGGATCAAGTCAAAACCCATCTATGGAGGAGATGATAATGCAACAAGAGCCAAAGATGAAAGTCTCAAAGGAATTTCATAGTTACATGCATGATAATTATTAACCTTAAATAGAAATAATAGTTACATGAAAATATAACCAATATCAAAAAATAATAGACCGCATAGAAGAGAACACAAGACACCAAAATTTAACATGATTCACCCAATCCCTAGAGTACATCCACCAACAAAAAGTTCAATATTATTATTATCTAGTGATTACAATTTGGAATCCTCTATAGCTCAATACCACCACAACAAGCTACAATAGCACAATTACATTATGAAATCCCTAACCTTAAGCCTTTTTATACAAGCTTTTTACCACTTACAAAAGTAGGTCTAGAATAAGTCATCCAATAGAAAAATAGTAGCCAACACCTTTTATAATATAAGACCATTTTTTTCTTTGGTGGCAGTGCCCCCAAAAAACCTTGCAAGGGTGTTGTCCCTTGACCCTACCTTGTACTACGATAGGGAGCACACTTGGGGTGATAACCCAATAACCCACAGGGGCACTGCAACTTAACCCTATCTTGCGGGCACTACCCCAAAACCATCATAGAAATAATATGGGGATAAAAGTACACTGAATGAATCTTATTAGGCTCCACATCACAACAATCTTTCACTTGGAGACTGATCATAGAACTACTAAACTTGTAGCTGCCAAGTTGGAATATCAAACCACACTAGACTCTGCTACTCTTTCATTTTGTTAAGTCTAAAAGACTAACGAATGCTAAAGAGGAATTCATCTTCTCCCTTGTTACTACCTTGGTGAAAATATCTACTAGATTATCATCTATATGTATCTTATCCATCTTTAACCGTCCATCATCTAAAATTGAAAAAATGAAATGGTACTACAACTATATGTGTTTACCTTTGAATGTAGAGATGAATTATTTACAAGATGAGTGAAACTCTAACTATCTAGAAAAAAATAATTATCCCTCTTTGGGTGTCCCAATTCTTCCATAAAGAACTAAATCCATATCATCTCCTTGGTTGTCTCTATAGAAGAAACATACTCTACCTATGTAGTGGATAAAGCATTAACCTTTTATAATCGAGAAACTCATCTCACTGCTGTCCCACCAATAGTAAATACATAACCTATAGTATTCTACCTGCTATTAATATACCCTACCAAATATGAGTCAACATAGCCCTATAAAGTAGTAGTAGAGCCCCTAAAATATAAACACTTACTAAATTTTCCTCTTAAATATCTGAGAGTCCATTTAACTGTATTCCAATGCTCAATTTCCAAATAACTCATATACCTCCTAATAACTCCCACTACATGTGCAATATCTAGCCTTGTACATACTATAGCATACATCAAGCTTCCTATAGCTAAATTATAAGGTAACTTAGACATCTTATCCTCTTCTTCTTGTGTCTTGGGACACATCTCCTTAGTCAACTTCAAATGACTAGGTAAAGGTGTGCTAACAAACTTTAACATTCTCCATAAAGAAATGTTGGAATACCTTTGCAATATAATTAACTTGAGATAATGTCAATTTTCTATTTTTCCTATTTCTAAAAATGTTCATACCAAGTTTTTTTTCCACCCACAAATCCTTCATAGAAAATGAATTTGCTAATGGTTCCTTTAACCCCTTAATGTGATCCATGTTAGACCCAAATACAAGCATATCATCAAAATATAAACATAAAATAGTGTAGTTTCCATCATCCAACCTCTTAAAATAAACACAATTATATGAATGACACTTACTATATCCATGCTCATGCATAAAACTGCAAATGTTAGATACCACTGTCAAAGTGTTTTCTTCAAGCCATATAAACTTTTCTACAATTGGCACACTAAGTTTTCTTTACCTTTGACCTCAAATCATTTTGGCTATGCCATATATACCTCTTCATCCAAATAACCATGAAGGAAGGATGTTTTAACATCAAGATACTCCAAATGAAAATCTTAGTAGCCACAATACTAAAAATAGTGTGAATAGAAGTCATTTTAATAACAAGAGAAAATATCTCATTAGAATTAATGCCCTCTTTCTATGAAAATCCTTTTACCACTTACCTGACTTTAAATTATTTATTACCTCCAACCTCTTCTTTCAACTTGTAAACATATTTATTATTTATATCCCTTTTATCTATAGGAAACTTGCATAAATCTCATGTCTTATTTTTCAGCAAAGAGTCCATTTCTTCTCTCATTATAGACTCGCATTGAATCTTTGTATCCACCTGCACAACTTCATCAACATCAGTAAGTAATATAGAATATAAAGAAGGAGAAAATATTTCTAGAGGTCTACTTAACCTTTTTGACCATCTAACATTCAATGGGGTGTGTGGAATTTGTTGTTGCAATTGTTGCAGATCATGAGGAACTACTAGAACATCATCCTTTAGAGTATCATCCAACACTAATAATCATTTTCTTTCTTATCATGCTGCTGCAACAAATCTTTGTACAACACTTTCTCATTGAATATGGCATGCCTACTTCTTATATTTTTACAATTTCCAAAATCCCAAAGCCTATAACCAAATTCATCAATATCATATCTAGGAAATACACATTTCTTTGAGTTAGATTCAAGCTTGGTTCTATTTTCAAAATCTATATGAAAAAATACTTCACAACCAAACGCTTTTAGAAAATATTAGCTCACCTTCTTACCAGTCCATGCTTTCCCTTGAATACTACAACCCAAAGGAGTAGAGAGACATATATAATCAAATATACAATAGTATTATAGCCTTCACACACATGTTTAAGGGTAACCCTTAATGCAACCTCATGCTTCTTACACAGTCCATTATACTCTTATTCATGCATTCAACCACTCCATTTTTCTATGAGTCCTTGGAATAGATTTTTTTCTACAATTACCATTAGTGTATAAATAATCTTCAAATTCATTATTGCAATGGTTACCACCATTATCTGATTTGAGACATTTTAATTTCTTTCCAATCTCATTTTCAACCAAGTATTTCCATTTCTTAAAAGTTTTAAATACATAAGATTTTTTTCTAAGGAAATAAACCAATAATTTTCTATTTGCATCATCAATAAATCTAAGATAATAATGAGATCCACCAAGGAAAGATACCTAAGCTAGTCCACATACATCTATATGCATAAGCTCTAATCTCTCACTTTTCCTTTCCTTCCTAGTCTTCACAAAAGTCACTCTCTTTTGATTTACATACACACAATTTTCATAAAAATCCATATTAACACATTTTAGACCTAGTAAGACTTTCTTTGAATGAAGTACTTTGATACCTTTCTCACTCATGTGCCCAATTCTACGATGCCATAGCACTATATCAAAATCTACAACATTTGTTTGTTCTCTTTGCTCAATTGTAGTAACTATTCCTAAACATTTATTTTTCTCTAAAATAATCAAAGTAGAAGGAAAAGTATTACCTATACAAAGATATAAGGTGCCTACTTTCACACGTTTTTCTACTACAAGGGAACCTTTTGAAACCTTCCAATTTTTATCATTAAAAGTAGCTACACAACCCTCATCACTGATTTTTCCTTTTAAAATTAAATTCCTACTCAACCTTGGAATATGTCTAACCTTACATAGTAGCCAATGATTCCCATTTTGCAGCTTAATCTTAACTTTTTCCTGTCCAAAAATTTGAAAGGGTTCATTATCCCCCAAATAAACAAGCCAAAATTCCCTTGGACATAATCAATAAAATAAACTCTGTGAGGTGTAGCATGAAATGAATCACTAGAATCTAAAACCCATGAATCATCAACACTTTCTAAAGAAAGAAGCAAAGAATCCTCTTTTGATTTTTTACTCACCACATTTTCCTTCTTGTTCCCTTTTGGTTTATCTCCTTCATTATTCTTTTCAATCCAACAATATTTCTTCTTAAGCCCTAGTTTCCCATAGTACCAACGATCTCTTGGTCCTCTAGATTGAGACCTTTTCCCCTTTGAATTTCCTCTTTATTTCTCATGATTTCCAAAATCATTTCTTCTTTTAGTCATTCTACCTTTGTTTTGTGCATTCAATAAACTTCCTAATGTAGATCAATCTGAGGTTTTCCTACAAGTTTCCTCACTCAGAATAACACCAATCACATCATCAAATTTTAGCATATGAGATCTAGAAATAGAATTACCCACAACCATTACCTATCCATTCCAACTTTTAGGAAAAGAACAAAAAATCAAGAGAGACCTAATTTCTTCATCAAAATTAATACCCATAAAGTTAACTAACTAGTAATAGTATTAAACTCACTTAAATTATTCACAACAAATTCACCATCTATCATCTTCATATTAAATAAATGTTTCATGAGAAATATGTTGTTTGAAGTAGAGGGATTTTCATATAGTTTCACTAGGATTTGCATCGACTCTTTCATCATGTTTTCTTTTATAATGTTAAATGTCATTGATGGTGCCAAGGATTATTGGATGCTTCCAAGTGGCTTTCTATCTAAAATCTCCTAGTCCTCATCTATCATAGTTTTATGTTTCTTTGTTTTTCCTTCTAATGGCTTCCACAAATCCTTTTGATAACTTAGTTCTTCACTTCCATCTTCCATAACTGAAAGTTCTACCCATTAAACTTCTCAACCTTTAGCTTACCCTCGTCTACCATAGCTCCCACTCAACCATGAGACTCCAACTCAATCATAAGACCTTCCTACAAAAGATCAACACAAAAAATGATGACCAACCTAGCTCTACTAGCACTTGTTAGGATTAAATTCATATAGAAATAATAATTACATGTAAATATAACCATTATCAAAAAATAATAGATCACATAGAAGAGGACACAAGACACTAGGATTTGATATGGTTCACCTAATCCCTAGGCTACATCTACCAACAACAAGTCCAATATTATTATTATCTAATGATTACTATCTGCAATCCCTTCCAGCTCAATACCACTAGAAGAAGCTAAAATATCACCATTAAATTATGAAATCCCTAACCCTAAGCCTTTTTATAAAAACTTTCTATTTCTTACAAAATTAAGACTAGAATAAGTTGTCCAATAGAAAAATAACAGCTAGTGCCTTTTACAATATAAGGTTTTTTTCGCTTCAAGGGAAATGCCCTTGAAAACAACTATGAGGCATTTCCCCTCAACCCCACCCTATACTACAATAGGGACTAGACCTAGGGAACTATCCCAAGACTCCACAAGAGTGCTACCCCTTGGCCCCATCTTGGGGACATTACCAACAAACCCTCGTACAAATAATATGGGGAGAAAACCACATCAAACAATCCTCTAAGTCTGACTAGACCTAATATGACATCAATAAAGATGAGAGAAGATGGGAACATTACAAAGTATAGTGATAGAATCAAAGCCAATTTTTTTGTAATCAAAGCTTCATGAGGAAAGATTGAAGATGAAACAATGGTAAGTAAGTTTCTAAGAACACTTATTTCTATATATGAAATTAGAGTTTTAGAAATTCAATAGATGAAATACAATCCAAATAATGATATAACATTAGATGTTGTAATTAGAATATTGACAACATTTGAGCTAGATAGCTATGATAATTTGATTCTTAGTTATAGCAATCTTAACTTTGCATTTGATGCCAAGCTATCACTCAAAAAGAAAGATAAAAAAAATTTGAAAGAAAAAAATCTGAAAGTGTAGAGGAAGATGGTTCTAACAATGATCTTAAATCCATTAAAGAATTACTTGCAAGAAGGTATCTCAAAGGAAAAGGCAAGTACAAAAGTTAAATTCATTTAATCTACTTTTATGGAGAAGAAGTTTATCACAGTGCTACAAGGTGTCCAAATAGAGAAGACAAAGATTAAAAGAAGAGCAATAGGTACAAAGGCAAGAATGATTTGAAAAGCTACAAGGAATACAAGGATAAAAGTAAGAAGTCTTTTGTTATGGCTAAAGATTCAAATAGTAGTGATAATGATGAAATGTTATATATTGCTATAAAAGATGAATCTGATGATGAAGAAGATAAAATGACACTTATTTCTCATATTAGCAAAAATTATACATGGATTATTGATATTGGTTGTTCACATCATGCAACTAGTGACAAAACAAATTTTGAACATATGGAACACTATGATGGTAGAAATAAAAGATTTGGTAACAATGAGCCATGTTGCATAAACCAAAAATGTTATATCTCACTAACCAATAAACTTAGATGTGATAATGCTTATTGGATTGAAGGACTCAAAAATAATCTACTAAGTGTGGCATAGTTGAATAACATTGGATTTAATATTGAATTCTTGAATGGGAAGGCCAAACTACTAGATGGAAAAGGAAATCTAGTCAGGTCTAGTAACTAGACTAGAGGTAATTTATTCTACCTAGGTCTTAGTGAAAGTTCATGGTTCATTGCTCAAGTAGAAGAAATATAGTTATGGAATAAGAGGTTGTGTCATATGAACTTTAATAAACTAAACAAAATAAGAAAAAAAAAACAATGAGAGGTATTCCTAGTTTGAAGAAACCTGATTTGGGCATATGCAAAAAATTTGAAATTGGTAAGATGGGCAAGACAAGTTTCAAAAGCAAGACCTATCATTATATGGAAGTCTTAGAGCTAGTTCATACAAAGCTTTGTGGACCTATTGTAATTGAGAGCTATAGTGGAGATAAGTACTTTATTTTATTTTTTGATGATTATTCTACAATGATGACTATAATGTATCTAAAATATAAGTCTAAAGACTTTCAAAAGTTTAAGTGGTATCTCACAAGAGTAGATAAAGAAATATGAAAGAAGCTGAAATTTTTGAGATTAGATAGAATAGATGAACTCATTTCTAATGAGTTCAATGAGTTTTGTACTGAAAGAGGAATCAAAACATAAGTATCAACCCCTGGTACACCATAGCAAAATGGTATAGCAAAAAGAAGGAACAAATCAATTTCATTGATTGTGCAAGAACCTTGATGATAGAAAAGAATGTTGCAATCAAATATTGGAAAGAATAAATCAGTATAGTAATGCATACCTTGAATGGATTACAATTGAAGAAAGACTCAAATCAAGCTCCTTATGAACTATGGTATGGGTACAAACCTAATATAAGTTACTTGAAAGTATTTGGTGGAAAATGTTATATTTAAAAAGAGACTAGGAAAGTAAATTTGATATCAATGTTGATGAAGGCATATTCCTAGGATACTCCATTAGAATTAAAGCTTATAAATGTTTGAATATGATAATTCATAAGGTCATAGAAAGTGCACATGTAAGCATTGATGAGTTTATAGAAAAGAGTAAAGAAGAGAGTAGTAAAGAACCTTAAGATTACATAAATTTTATTTACTTTGAACTTGATAATGTCATCTTCAAAGAGGTTTTTGCTAAACTAAAATTGACAAGGATACCTCATAAGAATCCTTGCAAGGTCACTTGGTTAAATAAGGGGCAAAATATCTTGGTTAATGAGTAAGCTTGGGTGAATTTTTCTATAGATGGTTACAAAGATAGATTATTTTCTAATATCTTGCCCATGGATTCTTGCCATCTTTTTCTAGGTAGGCCTAGAAATTTGATAGGGAGATGGTTTATGATAGCAAGATGAATTTCATTTCATTCAAGAAATGAGGTAAGACCTTTCAAATTCACTCTTAACTAGAAGAAGAGGGAATGTAAGAAAAGGTTCCTAAGGTGTTGTTGTGTAGTGAGAAGGAGATCTTAGGGTAACTTAAAAAAATAGAAAATTAGGGATTTGATGGCATATTGAAGTCCAAAGAAAAGGAAAAATAGAAAAAGTACCTTTGCCTATTGAAATGCAAACCTTGTTTGATGAGTACAAAGATATTGTAATTGATGGTATCCAAGATACCTTACCTCCAAGGAGAGTTAGTAGCCATGAAATTGACTTTGTTCTAGGTTCTTCATTGTCCAAAAAAGTAGCCTATAAGCTCACCCTAGATAAGAATTTTGATGTTGTAAGACAAGTTCAAGAGTTGTCTGATAAAGGTCTCACTCAAAAGAGCATAAGCCCATTTGTAGTTCCTATGGTTTTGGCAGCCAAAAAGGGAGGAAAATGGATGCTTTGTACTGATTCAAGAGTAATTAATTGGATTACAATTAGGTATAGGTTTCCTACACCCTAGATTGAAGACCTAATGGATTGTCTTGGTGGTGTTATGTACTTCACAAAGTTGGATTTGAAGAATCGCTATCACCAAATCAGGATTAAGGATGGAGATGAATACAAAACATAATTCAAGATTAATGATGGTATTTATGACTGGCTTGTAATGCCATTTATTCTCTCAAATGCTCTAAGCACCTTTATGAGACTCATGAATGAAGTACTTAAGGACTTCACTAGAAGATTTTTGGTGGTGTTCCTAGATGATATTCACATCTATAGAAAGACAAAATAAGAACATGTCAAGCATGTGGAGGTAGTCCTAAAGAGGCCTCATGAAGAGAAGTTGGCTATTAATCCTAAGAAGTGTGAATTTTTCAAGCAAGAGCTGGTGTATTTGGGTTTTGTCATATCTAAAGGTTATTTGAAGATAGATAAAGAGAAATTTGCTACTATCTTGAGTTGGCCAACACCTACTATAGCCACTAAGGTAAGAATTTTTCATGGTTTATCACAATTCTATAGGAAGTTCATTAGGACCTTTAGTGGGATTTGTGCACCTTTGTTGGATACTGTCAAAGGAGGCATCAAAACCAAGTTTAAGCAGACCCTAGAGGCTGAAAAATCCTTTGAGTTGTTGAAGAAACAAGTAGCTACCCAACCTATATTGTGATTACCTCGCTTTGAGAAGCTTTTTGCCTTAGAATGTTATGCAAGTGGTCTACCTATAGGTGGTGTTTTGAGTCAAGATAGTAGGCCCATCGCATTTGAAAGTGAAAAATTTAATGAAGAAAAAAACATTTATTCAACTTATGACTTGGAGTTGTATGCCATAGTGCAATTTTTTAGGAAGTAGAAGCATTATTTGTTACCTAAGGAGTTTCTGGTGTTGTCTGATGACTAAGCCCTTAGTTACATAAATACCTAAGATAAATTAAGGAATAGGCACTTAAAATGAATGGAATACTTGCAAGCCTTCCTTTTTGCCATTAAGCACAAGAAAGGGAAGCTTAACAAAGTAGCCAATCCACTTAGTTGAAGGGTCATGATAGTCCATGAAGATCAGCTCCATAGCATGGGAATAGAAGTATTCTAGCATCTCTACAAAGATGATGAAGATTTTGGTGAAGCATAAAAAGGTATCTTTCAATTTTGAGAACCATTTTCATAGCAAATTTTCATAATATACTTTGAAAAATGGGTTACTCTTCAAGGGAAATCATTTGTATGTTCCTAAGGGATCCATAAGGGAGAATCACATTCAAGCGAAACACAAGTGGACATTTTGGCATGAGCAAAACTTTGGATGTTGTACAAAGATTCTTTTTTTTGCATAAACTTGTCAAAGATGTTACCAGGTATGTGGAGAAATGTGTTATATGCATGAAATAAAAGGGAGGTATGAGTAATGAAGATCTTTAATAGCCCTTACTAGTTCCTAACCATCCATGGGATTGTGTAACTATGGGTTTCATTGTTGGTTTACCTAAAACCAAGCAAGGATCTAATAGTCTTTTTGTTGTTGTGGATAGGTTTAATAAAATGACACATTTCATTCCTTTTAGGACTACTAAAAATGGTAGTAATATTTCTCATTTATTCTTTAAGAAGGTGGTTAGGATTCATGGACTCCCTATAAGTATTGTTTTAGGTAGAGATGTGAAATTTATGAGTCATTTTTGGCAAAATCTATGGAACAGGCATAATATTAGCATTTCTTTTGGTTCATCTTACCATCCTCAAATTGATGATCAAACTAAAGTTTTCAACTAGACCTTAGGAAACCTCTTGAGGGGCCTTACAAATGAGTATGGTCATTCTTGAGTTATGGTGATTTCAAAGGATGAATATGCATACAATGATAGCAAGAACAAAATATCTGATAAAAGCCCTTTGAAGTGGTTTATGGCATGCATCATAGAGGTGTGTGTGAATTGAAGACTCTTGGAGACTTGGATAAGAGGAGTGGAAAAGCTAAAGACTTTGTTCAAACTATGAAGGAGATTCATGCCCAAATTGGGCAAACTCTCTAAGAGAACACTCAAAAACTCAAGGCTAAATTAGATGAAAAGAGGAAATATATAAAATTTCTTGTTGGTGACTATGAAAGACTCCAAAAAGGTGTTCCCAACAAGTTACATATGAAGATTATAGGATGATGTAAGATTTTGGCTAAGTATGGAGCAAATTCTTACAAAGTAGAGTTACCTCATGATCTAGGCAGTTCACTAGTTTTTAATGTTTAAAATTTCATAGCTTTCAAGGTTGCTACATTTTACGTTTTTGTAGATGTTCATGAAAATGTTGACCTTGTTGTTACAACTTTGGTTTCTAAGCTAGACAAAAATAATATCTTGGAGACAAGGCCTAAGAAGGCAACTAGACACAAGGTGTATTTTGAGAACCTAATCAAGTTCAAAGGAAAACCTAATTTAGAGGATACTTTAGTAGTAGAGGCTAACTTCAAGAAGCTAGGTATTCCTTTGGACTTTCATCAAAAAAGAGTTACTTGATTTTTCCTTTATGTAGGAGCACCTAGGTAGGCTAAAATTAGACCTACGGTTTCTATTTTTATTTTTGGCTTATAGTGATGCTAGCCACATAAGTAAGCGAATAATAGGACTTACTAGTTCATTGGAGGTGGTTAGATAGAGTGTCAACTTTGTTTGAGTCCAATTGTGCTCCTAAATTGCTCAAATTGCCTAAAGTTGCAAAATAGGGAATTTTTTGAACAAATAGGTGGAAGGATAGATAAAGGTTGAAAACACTTGAAAACATCCTTTTCTAACTAATCATGCCTCATATCAAGTTTGGTGGGCTCATCTTGTCAAATTTCCAAGATATGGCAAAAGTTGTCTAAAAGTTACAAAGTTGCATTTTGACAACTTTGCAACTTTTCTTTCCAAATTAGAAACTTGGTTGGAAAAGGTAGCCAAAGGATTAAAAAACCTATCCAAGGTTGGAGAAACCTATTTAAGTCTATTTTTGTTATGTTCCAAGGTTTGGCAAGTTTGATGGTAGTTCATGTACGGCTTTTGTGTGCATTTTTTTATTGCAACGACCTAATAAATGAGAATTTTGGTGTTAAAGATGCCTCAAAGTCTATTTTTTATTTTTTGGAATAGTTGGATACTTTAGTATTAGAGTTTTTCATGTGCAGAACTGAATAGTTGTAAGGTTTCTTAATATTGTACATACATTTTTGTAGTTTTTACTATTTTTCTAGTTTATAGCAGCAGTTTGAATTAAATGGACTCTTTCTCCATTTTCCACTATTAGAACCTCATGATTCTATGGAATTTTGAGGAATAATAATTATATATTATGTTTAAAAAATTATAACTCTTAATGATGAAGGAGAGCAATTGTTTATTAATGTCCTAGGCAAGTAATGTGCAACTTGACTAGTTGTTTTTGACTGATAACAAAAACAAATCTCCATTTGAGTGATTGAAATCCTCAAAATAATGGTGGAAAGTGATGGATAATGGTATTAAAAAATACCTCATGAATTTGGTGGGTAAATCATTTCCATTTGAGTAAGAAACTAGTGGATTTTCTAAATTTGATTAGAAAACCCATAAAACCCTCATTTTTTGGCCTTTTAAAGGTTTCGGCTGTAAGAAGTGTTTAGAAATTTGAAACCTGCAAAATATTTGTGGTTTTTAAAAATGGTATCCAAATACAAGTAATCTTGGTGGGATTATTTATGGTTTATGGTTGAAAAACCATGAAATCTACATTTCAAACCCTCATTTTGGTTGTATGACAGTAGAACTTGTAAAGGTCTTTGTGTGAAATTGTAAGATCTTCTTATGAAAGTTGTTTCTTGGCTTGATCATGTATATATTAACATGCTAAGGTAGTGGAAAGGTTTTCAAGAACCTAAGGAAGTTGGAAAAGCATAAGTGTTGTGTTCTAGTCTTGTTTTGGCAACCTTATAGCAGGACTTTGCCAATTTGTTTATAAAGTTGAAAAATATTTCTAAAGTGTTTTTTTTTTTGTTTAAGCATGTAAATGAACTTGATGAATCATGGGAAGACCACCAAGAACCTTAGGAAAGGTTGGAGAGCATACTACAACCAGTTACTGAGGAAGTTGTTCTTTGTTTCAAATTGGTGTCACAAGGTGAATGGAGTGGATCTTGGATTGATCCAAGGTTGGTGAGTGGCTAATCACCATAAAGGTTAGAGGGATGACCTATAAGCCCTAGGAAAGGACTAGGAAGCAAGAGAAAACCTTGTTGTTACATCATGATCATATTATGAAAGACCAAGATGATACTATAGTCAAACTAATCAGAGGTAAAGAGTTCCTGCAATTGACTAAAGAAGATGATTTTTAGGGATATGTTGTGATTGCTAAGAAAAATTAGGAAGTCAAAAATAAAACATCAATATACATAAAAAGGTTGAAAATTTACTAAAATATTATCCTTCAATAGTTGCAGAGGAGAAAATTGAATCATTACAACTTGTTAGAAGCATGATTCATTAGATTGACTTATTGACTAGTGAAACCTTTCCCAAAAAGCCTTCCTACAAGGTCACACCATAGTAGAATGTAGAGGTACATAGACAAGTTGTGGATTTTTTGAATAAAGGATTGGTGAGGAAAATTTTGAGTCTATGTTCATGTCCATTAGTTGTAGCACCTGAGAAGGATGGTAAGTGGAGACTTTGTGTTGATTCAAGGGAAATCAATAAGATTACAATTAGGCATCGGTTTCCCATGCCTAGAATTGAAGACCTAATGGATTATCTAGGAGAATCATGTGTTTACTCTAAATTGGACTTGAAATTGGGATATAACCAAATTAGGATTAGATAAGGAGATGAGTAGAAAAAAACATTTAAAAGTAATGAGGCACTATATGAATGGCTAGTGATGCCATTTGGCTTGAGCAGTTCACCTAACACATTCATGAGATCAATGACTGAAGTTTTGGTACAATTATAATATTTAGTAAGAACAAAGAAGAAAAATTGGAGCATCTTAGCATGGTGATGAAGAAATTGCATGAGGAGAAGCTACATATCAATTTGGAATTTGATGTGAGTTCTTTAAGTCTAAATTAGTTTATCTTGGTTTTGTGATTTCAAAAGGATGCCTACAAGTAGATCCTAGCAAGGTAGAAGCTATTTTGAATTGGCTAAGTCCTAAGGTAGTAGGGGATGTTAGGAACTTTCATGGCCTAGCTACCTTTTATAGGAAAATAATTAGTGGATTTAGTGGGATAGTAGCTCCCATACTTGATACTAGAAAACGAAGAATCGAAAGTAAGTTTAGGTGGACTAAAATAGTAGAGAAGAGTTTCTAACTCTCAAAGAAGAAAGTGGCCAAATTACCCACCCTAATGCTACCACTTTTTGATAAGGTGTTTACTATGGAGTGTGATGCTAGAAAGTATGCTATGGGAGAAATTCTTAGTCAAGAGAATCATTCCATTGCATTTTTCCTCAAATAAATTGAATGAAGCTAAGAAAAAGTATTCCACCTATGACCTTCAACTATAATCCATGGTTTAGGCACTATAGAAATAGAAACACTACCTCAATCCTAATGATTTTATAGTTTATTCCAACAATAATGCCCTCAATTTCCTAAATAAGAAAGATAAACTCAACCATAGACATGTTAAATGGGTGGAGCAAATTCATGCATTTACCTTTTCAATAAAACAAGCATTTACCTTTTCAATAAAACACAAAAAGGGAACTACCAAAAAGGTCATGATTTAAGTAGGAGGATACTTGCAGTCAAAGAAGTCAAGCTAAAAAGTGTAGGATTGGAGTAGATCAAGGATTTGTATAAGGAAGTTTTTGATTTTAGAGAATCCTATACAACTTGTTTGGAGTATGCTAACACTTTTCATGGTGAATTTTCTAACTATGTATTGTAGGATGATTTATTATTTAAAGGCAGTAGGTTATGCATACCTAATTCATCAATGAGGGAAAAAATTATAAAGGAGAAGCATAATAGGACTCTTTGAGGAGACTTTGAAGTAGACAAGACATTAGAACAAGTTGCAAGTTTTTATCACTAGCCTAAATTATAGAATGAAGTTAAGAGATATGTGGAAAGTTGTATAATTTTTCAAAGGGCCAAAGGCATATCATCTAATGTAGGCTTATATCAATGTTTTCCAATACCTATAAAACCTTGGGATAGCATAAACATGGACTTTGTCCTTGGGTTACCTAAAATTACTAGAGGAGTAGTCATGGTCTTTGTAGTGGTTGAAAAGTTCACAAAAATGTCTCATTTTATACCTTGTAGGAACAACCATGATACATCTCATATTAAAAATATTTTCTTCAAAGAAGTAGTGATAATTCATGGACTCCCTATGATAATTGTACCTGATTGTGACAATAAATTTATTGTTCATTTTTGGAGAACCTTATGGAAGAAAATTGAAACACAATTGGCTTATTCATTAGGTTATCACCCTTACTCTAATGGCCAAAATAAGGTGATGAATATGACCTTAGGAAATCTAGTTAGGTGTCTCACAGAAAAATGTGGTTTAGTTAGGGATCAGGTAATCAGTCAAGTTGAATATGCATATAATGACTTGATTAATAGACCAATAGGGAAGACACCTTTTGAAGAAGTATATGCTTTTCATCCAAGAGGACCGATGGAACTAAGGGATTTTCAAGACATGAAGTCTAGAAGTGGGATAGGAGAGACACTCACAAAATTGATGAAGATAGTCCATGATCAAGTGAAGGATCACTTAAAGAAATTAGTAACTAAGTACAAAGACAGGGTAGATTAGAAGAAGAAAGAGATCCATTTTAAGGTTAGTGAATCAATTAAAGAAATTAGTAACTAAGTACAAAGACAGGGTAGATTAGAAGAAGAAAGAGATCCATTTTAAGGTTAGTGACCTAGTGATGGCATTCCTAAACAAGGATAGGTTACCTAGAGGACTAGAAAACAAGCTACAAATGAAAAAGATTGGTCCTTGCAAAATTTTGTGTAAGTATGGAAACAATGCATATGAATTGGAACTACCACAAGGGATATGCATATCACCTATTTTCAATATTGTATACCTCACATTGTACAAAGGGGATAACAACAACATGATTCCCAACAATAGTAGTAGGGAAGATTCTAAAGTGGAATGGGTGAATGACTTACCACCCAACAAACCATTACACGTGGAGAGAATATTGGATACCAAGACATTCAAGAAGACAAGGAACAAGACATACAAAGAAAACTTGGTGAAAAGGAAAGGCATACTTGGTGGAATCAAGTTTGAAGGATTGAATTTGTAAGTTCAAGGGGTTTGGAATATAAAGTGAATTTATTAAACCTTGTTGAGGGTTGGAATGTGTTGTATAGAAATGGAATAAAATAACAACTTTTTTTGTTGGGAAAACCATGTACAATCTATGAATACATATATGTAATTTGCATACAAAGTGGAATTGGGAACAACATTGTAGTAGATAGAGGACAAGTCAAGGATTCTTAAAATTTTGTGAATAGAAAGGTAGAAATACTTCCTTGGTGATGTGAGAAGAAATTTTAACATGGGTTTCAAGTTTGGAGGCTTAGAAGGCCAAATAGTGACTTTAAGCCTTATAAGCCTAATAAGCCTATAATTAGGGCTTGCAAGTTAAAGGGTTTAGCAAGTTGACCCAAAACCCATCTTGTAGGATTAGTTAGGTTTTATTATGTTATGAGAGACTCTATAACTTATTAGGAGAGTTATGCATATTTTTTTGGATTTTAGTGGTTATTTTGATTAAACAGGACTATTAGGAAAGAGCCCCTATTAGGCCTCTTAGAGAAACTTACAAGTTTGGCTTAGGAAGAAGCCTAAACCCCATAAAAGGGTTATAAAACTTGGTGAAAATGTGGAGAAGTGTGTGTAGAGGTGTCTTGGTGTTTAAGATCCTGGAGGTTGCAAGGGAGTGAGGTGTGGGGAAGTTTATTTGTCTTTATGAAGGCTTGAGGCTACTTGGAAGATAGGTATAGCATTGTAAAGGTGAATTTGTTGTGTGGAAGAAACCAATAACCACTACCCTAGTCTTGAGTAGGTCCTAAGAAGCGATATTAGGATATTCAATTGGATTACACCTATTACTTGCATCAATATCCTAAAGAAAGTCATATTATTGTAATCAAGAGAATCTTGAGGTATCTAAAGGGTACTGAAGACTATTGATTATGGTACAAGAAAGGAGGCAATTTGGGTTTGAAATTCTTCACAAATGTTCAGCCATATATCATAAAAGTTAACTAAAGAGGGAGAGTTTACTATCATAATCATACATTAGAGAAATTAATTTCTTTTGAAGATGTCAAAGGGGAAGAACTTGGTTTGATATCAAAAGGACAAAGTTTGCTAATAGAGGGAGAAATTGAATTTAGAGAGAGTTCACACTAATAGAGGGAGTTCTCATGGATGAGAATTAGAATGAAAATAAGGATATTATCTTTACTATTAATTTTTTCTAAAAATTTCATTGTATTATGACATGTGTTGACTTAAATTCCAAAGAGGTAGATTGTTGAAAATAGTTGTTCAATTGTATATTATTTTTGATGTTACACAAAATATCATATCTTTACCAATCAGTGTATACCAAGCTCGCTTGGGTGATGAAGATAGTTTCCTATGTCTTCCAACCATTCTATTGTTTACCAAGTTTAGAAGACAATGTCTATCAAGTTCATTCAGGTGTCAAAGAGAATTTAGCAAAATTTGAGTGTTAACTAAGCTCACTCAAGTAACAAAGGAAAGTTAGATTGAACTAGTGCTAACTCAGATCATTTAGTTACCAAGGGAAGTTTGCAAAGATGCAATGTTAACTGATTTAACTTGGTTAACATAGGAAAATCATTTCTAAGTTCGTGTCTACTTGGTAGGATCTGTTGGATTTGAGCAAATATGAAAATCAAATCCACTAGCTCTTGAATCACCTGCATGTAGAAAACCTATCACAGAGAAGAAAAATACAAGAAGAGGTAAGGGTTTGGTTTGAAAATAAGAAAATTATATTCTTAGATAAAATGTAAATTTCCATACAATATGGTATGAAAACAAGTTATAAAATACAATGAGAGAGCAAAAATATAAAGGCCTCAAGGAGACTTCTAGAAAAACCTAGAAGATGCTAGGAGATAAGAATGACAACTAAGCATACATCCAGAAATGGTGGGATATCCTCAAACAAGGTGAGAGGATAAGTATGACTTAAATAGGGAAAAACTCTCGTGTTGCCAATAACTCCTAGACTAGAACTAATAAATAAATACATTAACCTAAGTAAACTTAAGTAAAAATGTAAATAATAATTATTTACTCTAACATTCCCCCTTAAGTGCAACTTAGGGGAATGTATTTAAGCTTGAAATAGCTAAGATGAAATATAGAATAAGTCCCAACAATAAGGCCATGTTAGGTACCAATGAATAATGCAAAGAAATGCAACCTTTGAAAATGGGGAAAGAGAGAAAACCTCATGGGGAGAACCCTTCCCCAAAAAGAGGTAAGTACAAACATGCTAAAAAAATGAAGAAAGGAAGGAAGGCCTCAACAAGACCCCTCAAGGACAACTTCCACTAGAAATGTTTCAAGAGACTCTCTCAAAACCATAAGTACAACCAGCCCCCCTATGAGAGATAGAAAATATGCCAAAGCCCCCTTGGAATAATGGATCCCCTAGAGAAAGAATTGAACCAATGAAACTCCAATGGAGAGTAAACAAAGGAACCCCTAATTGAGAGGTAAAATTGGAAGGCCTAGCTAATGCTCAAAGGAGAAAATATGAGGATCCTAAAAGGGAATACCCAACGAAGGTGTGGTGATACTGTCATGAATGTCCACTATAGAATTTGTAACAAGTGCACTTGGAGGCTTGATAAATGGAGCTAGAGGATCATGCAAAGTAGAAGAAGAATCTTGTTGAAGAGAAAATATCTCAACTTGATGTGGTGTTTTAGTCAAAATAGGGATCTTAGGAACAATACAAAGGTTCAAGTATCTGAACTACACCACATGATGCTCCTATGAAAGAGAAGTAGTGTGCTTCAAAAATGGAGATGGTGGGAAAAGGTGAAAAAAGGTGTAGAGACAGGTGGAAGAATCAACTGTCCCTATAGCAATAAGGCCTCCTATAGCATGATCCTAAATTAAGACTAAATCTAAAATGAACTCAATTGTCTTCCCTAATCAACTACATGTAATCTAAGAAATTGAGAGAAGGTTGGTAGACAAAGATGGAACATATAATACATCATTGAATATACCATCCTGGATGTTAACTAAACCTTTCTTGTAGACTGGTAGGGCAACATTATTCCCCATGAAAATATGAGGAATGGGAGAAGCCTCAAGGATAGAGAAGACACCTTAAGAAGATGTCATATAGTAGAAGTAGCTAAATCTAGTATCCAAGGGACCTATGAAGAGGATGCAATAGATGCCCGTAATACATGACCCTTTCTAGGATCTGGTGTAGATTTCAAATATATGGAAGAAGATTGAAAGGTAGACCCCTATGAGGTAGAAGAGGATGGAGAGGAAATAATGCTCTTCTGAAGAAGAGCTTGCAAATCTGTAATTTTTTTCTCATAACCATCAAATCTCTTTTTCAAACAATGTGCCTCATCATGAGATCCTTTCTGACAATAGAAATAGGTAGAAGTCTAAGTCTTATTTTTCTCCTTCTTCTTAGAAGAAGATGATGAACCAGTAGAAGGGGAATTTGATATCTACTTTTGCTTTTACTCCTATGTATCCTTGGTAACAAATGCTTGCAACTATGAACCTAAAAGTGAATCTTTTTGAGTGATCTTGGATTGTTCATGATTTAACCAATCAAAAAATATCTCAAATGAAGGCATCCTATGTCTATCACCCAAGGCATCCGTAGTGTAGTAGAAAGTGGAAGAGAAGATCTGATACTATCCCCTCAACTTTGAGAGTATCAAAAAGATACACTCATTATCTATGTTGGTTTACAAACATCCCTACAAGAGTGTACACAGAGATTTGAACTTCATCAAGAAGTCCTCAACTATGGAGAAGTTGGTAGGTCTCAAAGATATCAACTTTTCATCAAGCTGAAGTGCCCAAAACTCATTCACTGTGCCAAACAAATACTAGAATTTCATCCAAATAGCTTGTGGAGTGGTCAAACCATCCAAGTGAAAATAGAAGACTATCTAAGATGTTTAACATAATCAATCTTGTAGTCTTATTCATTTTATTCTTGTGTTGAAGAACCTCAAAAGGGAACATTAGAGCAGGTTGGTTCTCATCTAAAAATTACCATAAAACTCTTGACATGAGAAGCCTTATCATTTGTCCCTTCCAAGTATGATAGTTATGTGGTGTTAGCTAGGTCAAAGAAGGATTTGACATTGAGAGAAGAAGATGGAAGCAGAAAGGTCTATTATGAGGTAAATTGTAGAAAAGAAAATTCTTGCCCCCACAATCTATAAAGATATCCCTCAAATACCAAAGAAAAAACTATAGAAAGCACAAAAATTGAGAAAAGAACCTGGATTCTGAACGCAGAGAGGGAGGAAACTGAAGCCTCTACTTCAACACAAAAAATAGGTGCTCAATATTACTCAAAACTAATTCCAAATCTAGAAAGTAGAAGATAAATCATGCACTTTTTTAAAAATTAGCATTGAAATATGTGTCCATATGAGCCTGAATGAAACCTTTAAAAGTGCAAAAAATGTGATTTTTAAGTTGTAGAAAAATTTAGGAATAGGGATGTCAAACTTCTTGCATGAATGTATGGATCATGAAATTCTATTCCCCAAAAAAAAATGGCTCAAAAAAATGAATTTGTATGGGGGAGATATCATTGTTTGAAAATTGCCTCTATAGTTATTCTTTCTGAATCATCCCCACCGCACCTCCAAAAAATAAAGAAAAAAGCCCCAAAAATGCTAGATCTGTTATGTCAAACCCTCTTTGTCCTTTTTCTCCAAATATTAAACAAGCTACAATAGATCTGGTTTAGATACCATGTTGGATTTGAGAAAATATACAAATCAAATCCATGAGCCCTCAAATCACCTGCACATAGAAAACCTGTCACAAAGAAGAAAAAGACAAGAAGAGGTAAGGGTTTGGTCTAAAACTAAGAAAATTGTATTCTCAGATAAAATGTAAATTGTTGTATAATATGATATAAAAATGAATTATAAAATACAATGAAAGATCCTAAATATAAAGGCCTCAAGAAAACTTCTATAACAAGCTAGAAGATGCTAGGAGATAAGAATAACAACTAAGCATATGTCCACAAAAGGTGGGATATCCTCGAACAAGGTGAGAGGATAAGTATGACTTAAATAGGAACAAAATCTCGTGTTGTCAAAAAATCCTAGACTACAACTAATAAATAAATATATTAACCTAAGTAAACTTAACTAAAAGCATAAATAATAATTATTTACTCTAATAAGATCAACTAACAAAGGATTTTCTTATCTTGGCATATTGAGTTTAATTGATTTGTTTTTAGGTTCTAGATGATTGAGCAAATAAATATTAATTATTCTAAGATGTATCCAAGTTGACTTGACATTCAATATGATATAAGTATATAACATCAAGGTTAAGATTGGATATGTGTAATTGAATGGAAGAAAAAGAGATGCTTAGAGGAAGACAATTAGAAGGATAAGTAGAATATCCTTGAGGAGATGCAAAGATAAATTCAATTAGGAAGGATCAAGTATTCAAGCCAAAATTGAGATCTAAAATCAACAATATAGTTGCATTATAAATCAATTCATATCATTGTTACACCACTGTAGTAGTGAGCTAAATCTCTTAATCAAGTTGGCTTAATATCTATTTGTAAATCCTTCAACAAGGTGGAATTTCTAGATTGAAGTGTCTAAAGACCTCTAACAAGGAAACTCCTAATAGGATGATTAAATCCTCTACTACGGTCACATCTAATAGTATGTTTTATAACTTTTAACAAGCTTGGTTCCTAATAGGGCTCACTTTTGAAGAGTAGAAATTAGTAACTAGTTGCAATTGGTGGTTTTTCCCAAATTGGGTTTCCATGTTAAATCTTTGTGTCACGTGTGTTCATGCTATTTATTTTATGTCTATGCAACTAAGTTAATTAAGGTTAATCACAAATAATATTTTATCTTATGCATGTTCAATATTTGTCAAGTAAATTTTTTTATTTTAGTGGTTACTAAGTTACAACATATTGTTAGTGTTAACTAATTGCCTATGTGTTAACTCAGTATCAAAAATTTCATCAAAGTTTATGTTTTGTATTGACATCTAAGGGATTTTGATATGTAAGGGATTTGGAATTTATTTTTGTGGTAAATTCTTTACCCCTCCCCTCTTAGTTACTCCTCTTATATTTCCAGCAAAGACATATTGCTACCTAATCTAAATGTCATATCTATTTGATTGATGAAGAGGATTTCAAAAATTGTTGATAATAATATCACCTAGAGGAAATATTGAGTTATGAAAAGGAAACTACACTGGACATTTGATTAGATAGAATTTGGTAAATAAATTTGATCATTTATGTCAAGAAAGTTAAGCCAATTTGAGCAATAGAGTAAATGGAAAATGAATGTTAAGTGATTCTAGTGTCAATCAAGCCACAGTAAGTGCCAAAAAATTATAGTATTGACTACAAGCTAATTGATGCTAAGCCATAAATTTTTACAGTGCTTGAGTGTTAACTAATGATCCAATGTCATTTACTTAGTGATTTTTTAGTAACATATTGAAGATGAATTCAAGGAAATCATGATTCTCATTTGACTTAGTTGATTTCTTGGCAGATGTAAAATGTGTTGAAGATAAGATTGATGAGTTGGATCATAAAATTCAAGGCAAGGATAGGCAAGGACCTAAAAAATGGATTCTATAGAGTTTTCTTGAAGAGTATCAAGAAGATAGATAGATACAATGAATCATGTTGAACTTGATTCTAAACACTAAGATCTATAGTGATGGTGGATAATGCTAAAGAAAGAATTACCTACTTATAGAGGTGCAAAGTTGAATAATGCATGTGTGGAAGTGTATATGTGAAGAGAGGAATACAACTCAAGGTGCATCAGAGGTGCAAAAGTGTGAGAGTGAAAGTGAAGCTAAAAGATAATTCTTATGTAGATGTTGTTGATAGTGATAAATGAAATATGAGAAATATGGCTTGAGTATTGTTAAAGGAGGAAGCTCGATTTCTTGAAGTAGTATCAAGTGAATCAAGAACATAGATGAAAATGAAGATCTTATTAGTGAATCAACACCTAGACCAAATAGAGATCTAAACTTGCAAAGTGAGCTGTAATCACATAGACCAAATCTTACTGTTTTCTTTTAAATTATTGTAAATAGTTTGTATTAAAATCCTTTTAACAAAGGTTAAGTTAACATTCATTTGAAAGACTTACTAGTCTATGTAAATTCTTTCACAAGGTGACATTCTAAATGAAATGATCAAAGTCCTCTGACAAGGCCACTCCTAACAAGATGATTAAATCATCTAACCAAGTCAGATTTAACAATGTGTATTGTAAGCTTTGGCAAGGTTGTGTCCTAACAGAGCTCACTTGAAAAGAGTGAAAAAGTGGTAACATGTTGGTTTCCACATAAAAATCCTAGTGTCAAATTTGTGATGATTTCTTTATATGCTTTATATTTTATATTCAACAAATTATGTTATATTTGGAATAAAAAAATATGTTTATAGTAGAGACTAAGTAATAGTAGAAACTGAGTAACAATAGAGATCGAGCAATAGTAGGATAAGCAAAATAGTAAGAGTTTTAAGTTTAAAAGTTTAAATGGCACTTAGGAACTTTGAGTAGCTGATTCAGCCTACCACAACACCCCCCCCCCCCCCCCCCCACTTAGTTATTCTAAATATTTATAATACTCTCAAACATTCCTAGATTAGTATCTATGGAAAATAAAATCCTTTTATAGAAAATTACTAAACTAGAGACCTTGAAACTATCCTTAAACAAACAAATCTAGATAAGTCACCTAGTCTAGATGGTTCTCCTGTGCTTTTCTTTTAGAAATTTAGGGACATCATTGGAGAATATCTAAGAAAAAATTGGGAAGGAGTTAGGAAGTCAAGAAAATTGTTGGTGGAAGTTAATAATACATTTATAGATTTAATTTCAAAAATGGATAATGTAGAATCTTTCAAGTACTTTAGACCCATAGCTTTATATAATTTTCTGTACAAGACCTTCACTACAATTTTGGCCAATAGAATTCAAAATATTATATCTATACTTTTAAATGAGTAATACAGTAGTTTTTTTGTAGGGAGATCGATATATGATGGTCTCATAATAGCTTAGGAGGCTATTCATTTGGTACAAAATAATAACTCACCTAGTATGCTTATCAAATTGGATGTTAAGATATCTTATTACAAGGTAGATTGCCATTTTCTATATAAATGTCTTCAAGCATATGGTTTTTCTAAACAATGGATACAGTTAATTTTTGAATGTATATCCACTCTTAAAATGTTAGTTTTAAAAAATAGAACCATTGTATGATTTTTTAGTATTTCTAGAGGCCTGAGATAGGGATATCCTATTCCTTCTTTTCTTTTTATTCTAATGGATAATGCATTAGGAAGGTCAATTTTGAGAGAAAGAATGGAAGGGCCATCAAAAGGTATCTCTAGAACTAGCAAGGAGGAACAATTTACACATCAAAATTTTATAGATGATAATGTTACTTGGAGAAGGTTTAGTTAGAGAGGCCTTGGCCTTGAAAGATATCCTGGTTAATTATACCTCGATACATCAAGTTAGGAGATACATAGAGATAGATCTGATATCTTCTTCTTGAATACTGCCTTCAATTTGGAAGCACAAATATGACATTTTATGCTTTCACAAAGGTATATTGCTTTGCAGATATTTGGGTCTCACTCTTAATTCAACTTAGAATGCTTCTTATCTTTGTGATCCCCTAGTGGAGAAAATGAAGTAAAGATGGAAGTGTGGAATGGTAAATGGACTTCTTTAGTAGGGAGGAAGACTATGGTCTCTAGAGTTCTGTAAACCCAACCTATTTACTAGTTTTCTTTTTTGGACCTCCCTAACATAAATTTGACTAAAATTAAAAGTCTTCTAAGGACTCTTTTAGCAAGGTAATGTAGACCTAAAATTATTTTTCCCTTCTATCTTGACACCAAGTATGAAGACCCAAAAGTCTAGGTAGAGTTGGCATAAAGAACATTAGGAATTAAGAAATTTTCTTGGGAGCTAGGCTATTATGAAGGATGGTTATATTTACCAACCTAAAATGGGTAAGACTTATTTCTCATAAATACCTTTCTTAACCCAATCCTATCAATCTCTTTAGGGAGGCCAACCCTCCCAAAGAACTAAGATTCTAGAATCTCCTTGGAAAATCTAGAATATTATTTAGAATAAGCTCTCATGGAATGTAGGGGATGATGGGGAGACTTAGTTTTGGAATGAATCCTAAGGAGATTACCAGTCTCTTGATTTTTATCCTTACATTCAAAAAGCCAATTTTACAAGGAAGAAAGATGGGAAACAAAGGTAAAATATTATGTAGTTTTTGGAGAAAATGGAGTGAATTATAAATGGAGAGACCTTAGTGTTGAAGATATTCCCTTGGAAGAGAAAAATATTCTTTAATATATCCTTTTCTCTAGAGTGATCTCACTTAAGGGAGGGAAAAACTATCTCATCTAGGATAGGAGTAAAATTGGAGAAAATAGCTAAAAAATGAGCTACTTCTATCTTTAATCTCTTCTAAGAATCTCTGTATCTCCTTTCCCTCTTTGTCTTCATTGGGATAAGTTATTCCTCCCCAAGGAATGATTTTTGTCAATGATTTTTCTTCATCAAAGGACTCTCATAGCTATAAGACCTTAGAGATTTTGTATTCAAGGCCCTAGAAGATGTCCCTTATGTAAATCTAAGGAGGAATCAACCAACCATCTCTTTCTTCACTTCAATTACTCTAGTTCATGTTCGAAGTTGTTGTGCTTTCAAATAGGTGTTTAGATGGATTTTCCAAGTTTAATTAAGAGCATACTATCTTCTTGGCCCCTATTGTGATTAGATAACATATTTCATAGACTTTGTGTCACATCCCCTTCCATAGTTCTATGGGAGCTGTGGAAGGAGAGAAATTAAAGGATTTTCCAAGATAAGAAGATGTTATTTGCATGTTAAAATAAAAAGAATTAGTAATTTTCTATAGGCATATGTCGCTAAGGAATTTATTGGATCCAAGGAAAATGAGAATGAAGTAAGCTTGGAATGTTTCAAGCTCCCGATTCTGGTGGAAGAAGTCCTCCCAAGGGCGGAGGAACCACAATTGGTCATTAAAATGTAGGAAGATTATTTTTTCTCTTCTCTTCCTTATCTCAATATCTTTTTCCATTTTATTTCTTTTCTTGTCAAAATTTTGGTGAAGTGACAAAGAGGAAGATTATATTTCTCTACTTTGTGAATGTTATTATTTAATCAGTATTATAGTTCTACTTTATGGATTCAAAGCTCCTTTTTTGTTTTATTTATGTACTATGATATGTTTTTAATGTACATTTATCTCTATTTCATGGATTTATAAGATGTTTTGTCTTCATTTATTTTTATTGCATTAATGTTTTTTGTTTCTAACCTTTAACAAAGATATATGGAGTTGCCTATTTGACTAGCTTTTGATGAAGTGTTAGGTTAATTAAAACAAAAGAGATTTTACTCTTAAAGAATGTGGTAGAATTTGTGGCATTGGAGGAAGATTAGAAGATACCTTTTTTGAAATTAGGAAAAATTGAAGGACTATTACTAATATAGGAGCATCCTAGGTTTCCTTGCAATCTAGCACTTTGATCTTTCTGCTAGTGTCTACCAAGTTCTTAGTTGCTGCCAAGTTCCTTTGGTTGCTAGGTGAACTCTTTGGATGTCAAGTCATTCTTAGTTGCTTCCAAATTCCTTTGGTTTCCAAGTGAATTCTTTGGATGCCAAGTGAATCCTTTTGTTGCCAAGTGATTTTCTTTGGTTGCCAAACATTCAAGGATGATGACTTCATAGTTGATGCCAAGTGATTCCTTTAGATGTGAAGCTTGTGTGGATGTTGAGTGCAAGTTTTCATTTGCCGAGTTGTCTATGTGTGGTTCCAATTTGGGCTAGCTTTGCTTGCATTTAATTTCTATTAGGTAGCTAATTTTTTTAAGGAACCAACTTGTGGCCTTTCTATGTTCTAGAATCTTCTATAAGCTATTTTGGCAAGTATTTAAGGAAATCTAAGGTTAGGTTTTAGGGAAGTAAGTGAGAGGAGATCAAAGCTAGGGATTAGATTGTGAAAATAAGATAGGTGATTGAAAGTGAGAATTTGAGGATTATAATTTGTATTGGATATAACCCAAAAGACCTTACAACTAGGCATGTATAAAGATATTTTGATGAATTAATAAAATTATTTCACTCTTCATCCTCCTTTGGTTTTTGTTCTTTTTTTTTGCTTTCATTGTGTTAACTCTTGTAGGGTATATTTGGATAGTTGGGTGTACCTTTGGCCCTAGTTTTCCCTATCCTTTTCTTGGGTCAGGTTGTATCAAAGACTAAGGTTCATCCTTGTGGAGATTGGATTGTGCAAAACCTTGATTCAGATTTGGTTGTAGGGTAGCAGATCTGTGGATTTGACTTATAACTTACATAGGGTTATGATCTTGTAGGAACCTGATCTGTAAAGATCATTTGTGGTAGAGGAAATAATTCTAACAATGCTATATTGGATTAGTTGAGACAAATTGTACCCAAGTTAGATACTATGGAGATAGCCTAGAGGAGAGGAGAACATCTTGATAATGTAAGTGATGATGAAGTAGCAACACCAAACCATAATCTAGAACTTGGAGAAGATCAAGATGAGGAAACATTGTTGTGAGTGTTGTTTAAGGAAAACTCAAAGCTTGTTGTAGAAGTTTCTCCTTATGATGGAAAATTGGATACCAATACTATGTTATATTGGATCTTAGATATGGAGAAGTTCTTTGAGTATGAAAACACTCCTGATAATAGAAAGGTGAAGATTGTAGTTACTAGGCTGAAAGGTCATGTTTCACTATGATGGGATCATTTTCAAACTAATAGAAAAAGGAGAGGAAAAGAGAAGATTAGAACTTGGCCAAAGATGGTGAACAAGGTAAAGAAAAAATTCCTTCCTACTAATTACCAAGTTAGCTTACTGAGAAAGATGAAAAATTTGAAATGAAAGGACATGATTGTGAAAGAGTACACTAAGAAATTCTATAGATTGGACATCAAGTCTAGACATATGGATGATGATGTTGAGAAAATTGTAAGGTACATAAATGGATTGAGATCTAGAATTCAAGATGAAATAACTTTTGTGAAGTTGGAAAGTGTTGAAGAAGCATGTCAATATGCCTTGAAAGTTGGGGAGATATTAGCAAACAAGCATGAACAAATACAAAGACGTAGAGGTGGTAGATTCTAGAGAGGTAGAGGTAGATCTTATGGTAAAGGTGGTAGATTTGACAATTTTGTATAGGATAAAGAAAAATTTGAATGGAACAATGATGAAAAAGGCATGACCAAATGGAGAAGTTGTAATTCTTACCAAGGAGGTACTAATTCTTACCAAGGAAGAGGCAATTCTAATTCTAGAGGTGGATTTCATGGTAATTGTTTTAGATGTGGTAAAGAGGGACATAGATCTTTTGAATTTCAATCCTTTGAAAGTGGGCAAGGTAATAGAAATGCTATGATTCAAAGAGATGATGAGGATTCACCAAGTGGACCTAACATTGGAGAAAATTTGATGGTGAGAAGAACCTTATGTACTAAGGGAAGTGATGAGGAACCTGTTTTAAGGAGAAGTCTTTCCAAGACAAGATGTAAGATGGCTAAAAAATGTTGCAAACTGATCATTAATAGTGGAAGTTCTACAAATTTAGCATTAGAGGAGCTGGTTACAAATTTACAATTGTAGAGGCTAAAGCATCCTAAACCTTATCATGTTTCATGGATTAAAGATGAGCGTGACATATTGGTAAGTGAAAAATGCCTTGTGAAGTTCAAAATTGGACATTACGTTGATGAAGTTTTATGTGATATTATGCCCATGGATTGTTGTCATATTTTATTGGGTAGACCTTGGCAATATGATAGATATGTTGTACATGATGGAAGATTGAATCAATATTCTCTTTGGGTAAATGGGAAGAACCAAACATTGCTTCCTTTGATTGAAAGTCTAGATGAGGTCAGTTGTGCTATAATAAAAGTTCACATGGTTAATGGGAAAAAATTTGAAAAGAAAGTGAAAAAGAATCAAGTCTATTTTTCTATAGTTCCTAGAGGACCGAGTGTAATGACTGAGTGATAGTAGATAGTGATAGCCGAGTACCAGTAGAAATTACAAAATTGCTGAATGAGTATAAAGACATTATTGTTGATGATATTCCTAATGGTTTACCTCTAGTAAGAAGCATAAGCCATTGTATGGATTTGATTCTTGGAGCTAGTTTTCCAAACAATGCACGATACAGATTGACACCTACAAAGAATGAAGTTACTAGACAAGTGCATTAGTTGTTGTAGAAAAGTTTGATCAAAGAAAGCTTGAATCCATGTGTTATACCTATTTTATTAGCACCTAAAATGAATGGAGAATGGAGAATGTGTACTAATTCTACAGCTATTAACAAGATAATAGTGAAATATAGGTTTCCTATTCTGAGGATGAATGACATAATGGACTATTTGAGTGGAGAAAAATATTTTACTAAGATTGATTTGAAGAGTGGCTCTCACCAAAATAGAATCAAATAAGGTGATGAAAGGAAGACTCCTTTCAAGATACAAGATGGTTTGTATGAATTTTTGGTTATGCCTTTTGGTTTGACTAATGCACCTAGTAGATTCATGAGGTTGATGAATGAAGTTTTGAAATGATTTTTGCTTAAGTTTGTGATTTTTTATTTGGATGATATTATAATATTTAGTAAGACTAAGGAAGAACATCTTGAGCATATCAGACAAGTATTGCAAAGTTTGAAAGAGGAAAAGTTACTAATTAATCTTAAAATGTGTTCTTTTATGCAAAATTAGATTGTGTATTTGGGATTTGTGATTTCAGCTAATGGTTTGAAGATGGATCCTGAGAAGGTTAAAGCAATTTTGGACCAGCCTAAACCTAAGAATATGGGTGAGGTAAGATCATTTCATGGTTTGGCTAGTTTTTACAAAAAGTTTATAAAGAATTTCAATTCTATTTGTAATGCTATGACTAAGACAGTGAGTGGAGATAAAAAGGAATTCAAGTGGACACATGGAGCTAATAAGAGTTTTGGGACTTTGAAACAAAAGGTTTCTAAATTAATTATATTGGCTTTGCCTAATGTCAACAAAGTATTTCAAGTTGAATGTGATGCAAGTGGTAATGCAATAGGAGCTATATTAAGTTAACAAGGTAAACCTGTTGCTTTCTTTAGTGAAAAGTTGAATGATGCTTAAAGAAATTATTTTGTGTATGATAAATAATTTTATGCTATTGTTCAAACCTTGAAGAAGTGGAGACATTATTTGATTCCTAAGGAGTTTGTGTTGTATACTAATCATAAAGTTTTACAATGCTTGGGAAGTCAACATAAATTTAGTTAGAGATGTATGAAGTGGGTTGAGTACTTGCAGAGTTTCATATTTTTTATCAAGCATAAGAGTGCAGTTACTAATAGAGTTGTTGATGCATTGAGTAGAAGATGTTCTTTGTTGACTAAAATGAAGGTTGAAGTTCTTGGTTTTGATGAAATGAAAGAGTTGTATGATGTTGATCCTAATTTTTTTGAGGTGTGGAGAGAGTGCAGAGCACCAAATTTGATAGATAAAATAAGTAAGTATGATGAGTATTTCATTCAAGAAGGTATGTTATTTAAAGGAATTGAGTTGTGTATTCCTAGAAGTTCTATGAGGTTGAATCTGATTAAGGAAAGGCATAGTGGTGGATTGGCTCAACATTTTGGAATTGATAAGACATTGATTTTGCTGAAAGAGAAGTATTATTGGCCACAAATGTATAAGGATGTTCATAAATTTGTAAAGAGTTGTGGAGTTTTTCAAGTTGCAAAAGGAGTAAATCAAAATACTAGTTTGTATACACCTATTATTGTTCTTAAGAAACCTTTGAGTGACATTAGTATGAATTTTGTTCTTGGATTATGTAAGACAGTGAAGTGGTATGATTCCATATTTGTTGTAGTGGATATATTTTCTAAGATGGTGTTAAGATAAAACCACAAACATAAATAAAAACTACATGCAAATATAACCAATAATAGAAAATAATAGATCACATAGAAATGAACACAAGGCACCAAGATTTAACATGGTTCACCCAATCACTCTGCTACGTCCACCAAACAACAAGTCTGATCTGATTACAATCTAGTGATTACAACTTGATTACAATTTGTAATCCCTTATAGCTCAATACTGCTGCAAGAACCAATTTTGCATCACATCATAATAAAAATACCTAACCCTAAAAAAATTTATACAATTATTTTATGCCATTTTATGGTTATAATTAATAATTACATGTCGGCCTAAAATCTTGATAAAATAGGGCCCAAATTTTTTTTTTAGGCTAATGCCCTGAACCACAAAATATTATGGAGTATGTACAGTACTTTTCTGATTAGTCACCACAATATAACAATCTCCCCCTTGGAGAATGATCCTATAGAAATACCACTACCACATGGGGCTCCCACTGGATCAAACCACCCTGGACTTTACTAATCTTTTATTCATGTTTAGTCTAGAAGACCAACTCAAGCTGAAGAGGAGTTCTGCTTCTCCCTTGTTACAACCTTTGTCAACATATTTTCTACTTGTAATTGGTAGGTATCTTCTCCATCTTTAACTATCCATCCTCCAAAACTAACCAAATGAAATAGTACTGCAACTATATGTGTTTGGTCTTAGAATGTAGAACTGAATTCTTTGCGAGATGAATGGCACTCTGACTATCTGTGAAAAAATAATTATCCTTCTAAGGATGTCCCAATTCTTCCAAGAAGAACTAAAGCCATATCATTTCCTTGGCTGCCTCTATAGCAGAAACATACTCTACATCTATAGTGGATAGAGATTTAATCTTCTGTAACCTAAAAACCTAGATCATAGTTGCCCCACCAATAGTAAAGACATAACCTATAGTACTCTACTTGGTATCAATATCCTCTACCAAATCTAAGTCAACATAGCCCTATAAATCAGTAGTAGAGACCCCAAAGTGTAAACACTTATTGGATGTTCCTCTCAAATATCTGAGAATCCACTTGGCAGCATTCCAATGCTCAAATCCTGGATGACTCATATACCTACTAACAACTCCCACTACATGAGCAATATCTGGCCTAGTGCATACCATAGCATATATCAAGCTTCCTATAGCTGAAGCATAGGGTATCTTGGACATCTTATCCTCCTCTTCCTATTTCTTAGGACACATCTCCTTAGTCAATTTCAAATGACCAGGTAAAGGTGTGTTGCCAGCTTTAGCATTCTCGATAGAGAAATGTTGCAACACCTTCTCAACATAATCAACTTGAGATAGCATTAATGTTATGTTCTTCCTATCTCTACAAATATTCATACCAAGGATTTTTTTTTCTATCCCCAAATCCTTCATAGCAAATGCATGTGCTAACTGGCATTTCAACCCCTTAATATGATCCATGTTAAACCTAGCTACAAGCATATCATCAACATATAAACATAAAATAATGTAGCTATCATCATCTAACCTCTTAAAATAAACACATTAATATGAATGACATGTATTATAGCCATGGTCATGCATAAACCTATCAAATTTTAGATACAATTTTCGAGGTGCTTGCTTCAAGCCATATAAACTTTTCTTTAATTTGCACACTAAGTTCTCCTTACCTTTGACCTCAAATCCCCGTGGTTGAGCCATATATATTTTTTCATCCAAATCACCATGAAGGAAGGCTAGTTTAACATCCAACTACTCTAAATGAAAATCTTCAGTAGCCACAAGCCTTAAAATGGTATGGCTAGAAGTCATTTTAACAACAGGAGAAAATATCTCATCAAAATCAATTCCCTTTTTCTGTGCAAATCCTTTTACAACTAACCTAGCCTTAAACCTTTTCTTACCTCCTTCCTCTTCTTTCAACCTATAAACCCACTTATTCTATAAAGCCTTTTTACCTAGAGGAAACTTGCACAAATCCCATGTCTTATTCTCTATCAAAGAGTCCATTTCATCTTTCATTGCAAACTCCCATTGAATCTTAGTATCCACCTGCACAGCTTCATCATACTTTCAGGTTCACTAGCATCAGTAAGTAAAATAGAATAAAAAGAGGGACAAAATTTTTGTGGAGGTTTAATTTTCCTTGTTTACCATCTACCATTCATTGGTGTATGTGGTATTTGTTGTTACGATTTTTGCACATCATGAGGAATGGCTAGAACATCAGCTTTTGGAGTATCATCTTTGTTCTTCTCATGTTGCTACAATAGATCTTTCTACAACACTTTCTCATTGAATATGACATCTTGGCTTCTTAAAATTTTATGATTTTCAAAATCCCAAATATTATAACCAAATTCATTAATACCATATCCAAAAAAGACACATTTTTTTGATTTAGCTTCTAGCTTGGTTCTATTTTCGGAGTCTATATGAGAAAAAGCTTCACAATTGAAGGTCTTGAGAAAAGAATGCCTCCTATAGAATAATACAGCCCAAAGGAGTAGAGGGACCTCTATTAATCAAATATATAGAAATATTGATAGCCTCTACCCACATGTGTAAGGACAACCCAACATGCAACCTCATGCTCCTTGTGCACTCCATTATAGTCTTGTTCATGCGTTCAGCCACTCCATTTTTCTATGGAGTCTTTGGAATAGTTTTATGTCTATGAATACCATTAGTGGAGCAATAATCTTCAAATTCATGACTGTAATACTCACCGCCATTATCAGATCTAAGACATTTTAATTTCTTACCAGTCTCATTTTTAACCAAGCATTTCCATTTCTTAAAAGTTTGAAATACATCATATTTCTATCTAAGGAAATAAACCCATACTTTTCTAGTTGCATCATCAATAAATGTAACATAAAAATGAGAGCCACCAAGGGAAGATACCTAAGACAGTCCCCATACATCTGTATGCACAAGCTCTAATTTCTCTATTTTTTTTTCCTTCCCAGTCTTTACAAAACTCACTATCTTTTGTTTTTCATACCAACAAATTTCATAGAAATTCATATTAACACATTTCAAACCTGGTAAAACTTTTTTTGAATGAATTACTTTCATTCCTTTCTCACTCATGTGCCCAAGTCTGTTGTGCCATAGTGCTATATCAGAATCTATAGCAGCTATTTATTCTCCCTGCTCAACTACAACAATTGTTCCTGAACATTTGTTTTTCTCTAAAACAATCAAAGTAGAAGTTACAATATGAACTATAAAAAGATATAAGGTCCTACTTTCACACATTTTTCTACTATAATGGAACCTTTTGAAACCTTCCAATTTTTATCATTAAAAGTAACTGCACAACCCTCATCACTGAGTTTCCCTACTAAAATTAAATTCCTACTCAGCCTTGGAACATGTCTTACCTCATGTAGTAGCCAATGATTCTGATTCTGCAACTTAATCTTAATTTTACCCTTTCCAACAATCTGATAGGGTTCATTATCCCCCAAATAAACAAGCCCAAAATCCCCTTGGACATAATCAATGAAATAACCTCTATGAGGTGTAGCATGAAATGAAGCACCAAAATCTAACACCCATGAATCATCAACACTTTCTAAAGATAGAAGCAAAGCATCCTCTTTAGATTTTTTACTTACCACATTTGCCTCCTTGTCTCCATCTAATTTATCTCCTTCATTTTTCTTTCGATTCCAGAAATCTTTCTTTTTGTGCCCTGGTTTCCCACAATACTAGCAATCGTTTGCTCCTCTCGATTGAGACCTCTTCCCCTTTTACTTTCCTCTTTATTTCCCATGATTTCCAGAGTTACTTCCTCTATCAGTCATTCTACCCCTACTTTGTGCATTCAAAGAACTTTCTGATGTAGATACACCTAAGGATTTCCTATGGGTTTCCTCACTCAAAAAAACACCAATCAGATCATCATATTTTAGGGTACTAAATCCAAGAATAGAATTACTCACCACCATTACCAAACCATTCTAGCTTTCAGGAAAAGAACACAAAATCAAGAGAGCCATAATTTCTTCATCAAAATTGATACCCACAGAAGATAAATGACTATTAATAGTATTAAACTCATTTAAATGATTTGCAATAGATCTAGCTTCTGCCATTTTCATGCTAAATAAACACTTCATGAGAAATACCTTGTTTGAAGCAGAGGGCTTTTCATATAGTCTCTCTAGGGTTTTCATCAACTCTTCTGTCATCTTCACTTTTGTAATATTAAATGCCACTGATGGTGCCAGGCATAACTGAATGCTTCCAAGTGACTCTCTATCCAAAAGATCCCATTCATCATTTGAGATCGATCACGTATTCTTGGCTTTGCCTTCCAATGGCTTCCATAAATCCTTTTGATAAAGATAGTCTTCCATTTGCATCTTCCATAACTAGAAGTTTTGCCCATTAAACCTATCAACCCTTAGCTTACCCTAATCTGCCATCACTCCCACTCAACTGTGAGACTTTTCTGCAGAGGATAACTGAAAGATAACCTCACTTTGATACCGCTTGTTAGGATAAAACCATAGACAGAAATAAAAACTACATGAAAATATAACTAATAATAGAAAATAATAGATCACTTAGAAATGAACACAAGGCACCAAGATTTAACGTGGTTCACCCAATCCCTAGGCTATGTCCACCAAATAGCAAGTATGATCTTATTACAATCTAGTGATTACAACCTAATTGCAATCCGTAATCCCTTACAGGTCAATACTGCCACAAGAACCAATTTTGCATCACATCATAATAAAAAAAACCAAACCCTAAACCCTTTTATAATTAATAATTAATATATAACCCCCAAAAATTATGGAGTATGTACAATAGTTTCCTGATTAGTCACCACAATCTAACAGATGGCTCATTTCATACCATGTAAGAAGACATCAAATGCTAAGCATGTTGCTGAAATTTTCTTTAAAGAGATTGTGAGATTGTAGAGATTACCAAGAAGTATTATTTATGAAAGAGCTAGTAAGTTTGTTAGTTATTTTTAGAAGACTTTGCGGAAAAAGATGGGTACTGAATTGAAGTTTAGTTCAACATTCCATCCACAGATAGATGCACAAATATAGGTTGTGAATAGAAGCTTGGGTAATTTGCTAAGATGTTTAGTTAGGAATAAGCCAAGTAATTGGGAGATGGTATTGGCACAAGCTGAATTTGCATATAATAATTCTATGAATAGGAGTATAGGAAAGACATCTTTTGATATTATTACTAGAATGCATCCTAAAGGTATATTAGATTTGAGAGATGTTGCTAGTGAAGAAAATAGAAGTGTTGTAGGAGAAAAATTTGCTAATTATATGGAGTCTTTACACAAGGAAATGAAGTTGAGGTTAGAAAAAAGTAATTAGACCTATAAGGAGAAAGCTGATCAGTCTAGGAGACATCATGATCTTCAAGTTGGTGATGAGCTGATGGTTCATTTGAAGAAAGGAAGGTTTCTAGTTGGAACATGTAGTAAGCTAAAGATGAAGAAGTTTGGACCTTATAAGATCTTGAAGAAATTTGATAGTAGAAATGCTTATGTAGTTGAGCTACCTAATGACATGGATATATCTCCTATATTCAATATTGTTGATCTATATAAGTATCATGAGTCAGATGATGAAGTTGATGTACCTAATAATTACCCTAAGAAATTGATTAAAGAAGTTGAACATAATTGAGTCAAATAATTTGTAAGAACACAAGAGGAAAAGATTACAATAAGAATTTGGTGAAGTGAAAGAATATAACTATTGAAGATGCTTCATGGATTTCTCAATCTGAATTGGATTCATCTTAGGTTGTGACACTTGCATGATTCTAGAGAATCATTTTCTCCAACCTTGGTTGTCTAATGTAGGAGCATCTTGGATTTTCTTTCCATCCCACACTTTGATCTTTTTTCCAATGTCTATCAAGTTCTTAGTTGCTACCGAGTTCCTTTGGTTTCCGAATGAACTCTTTGGATGCCAAGTCATTCTTAGTTGCTGCCAAATTCCTTTGGTTGCCAAGTGAATTATTTGGATGCCAAGTTTTTTGTGTCTAGTTCCAATTTTGCTTGACTCTACTTGCATTTAATTTCTATTAGGTAGATAATATTTGTAAAGAGCTAACTCGTGGCCTTTGTATTTTGTAGAATCTTCTATAAGGTATTTTGGCAAGTATTTAAGGAAATCTAAGGTTAGGTTTTAGATTAGTAAGGGAGAGGAGATAGAAGCTAGGGATTAGATTGTGAAAAGAAGATAGGTGCTTGAAAGTGAGAATTTGAAGTTTATAATTTGTATTGGTCATAATCTAGAAGGCCTTGTAGCTAGGCATGTATGTAGATATTTTGATGACTCAATAAAATTATTTCACTCTTCTTCCTCCTTTGGTTGGTGTTATTTGTGTTTGCTTCTATTGTGTTAACTCTTGCAGGGTGGATTTGGATAGTTGAGTGTTCCTTTGGCCCTTGTTTTCCTTGTCCTTTTCCTGCATCAATTACCCAACTCTATCCTCTTAGTGCATCATGAGTTGGGTTGTATTCATTTTTATATTTAATATATGGTTTCAACCTCTTTCTTATTTAAATAAAAATAAAAATAAATGTATAAAATCAAATAATTGGAAATATAATAAAAATAATAATGAAAAGTAATATTTCCTTCTAATTTCAATAATATATAGTAGTTTCAATTATGTTTTCCTCTACATTCAATTTTTGTGGGCACCTAAAATTCCTTTGGTGTCGAGCCTTAGCTTTTTGCACAACAAATAATCAAATGAGTAGCTCCCTTTTCACTCATATGGTATGTTATCCTAATATCATAAGTCCTCTTAGGAAAAAAATCATTTTTCCTCTATACTAGTTGGAATCCCATAAAACTTGATTCATCTTGGAAGGTTCAATATGCGATAGAAAATATTACTTTTTGAAATCACACCCTCATATGTAGATTCATGAAAATATGTCCAAATAGCTCCAACCATTATACATAGATATCATTAGTTTTGTAAATAAGGTATAAAAAAATAAAATAATATTTACACATATAATTTTTTATTGAATTTGATTTATTTGAGGATAGTGAGACAGTATAAAAAATTGGTCCTTATTTCTTCAATATAAATGATGCATATATGAAATTATAGTTCCTCTCCTCCAATCCAAGATATAGTTTTATGAATTTCAATTTTATACAATTCCATGTTTACTTTGACATCACTTTGGGGTATCTTATTCTCATGAATTTATATTAAATTGACTTTTCCCATCCCAATGATTAATTATGTTATTATTGGTTATCTCAACCTCTTTTCAAGCCTCTTGGACTAGAATATGATGCCTAGAAACTTATTTCTAGTATACTATAAAACTAGGCACTGGTGTTAGCATGAATTATATAAGAGTACTCCTTTGGGGAGTCTATTGAAATGTTTGAAGATATGATTGAGCTCTTATGTGTTGTATTCATGACTTGGTTTGCCATTCATGTCAACATATTAGATATTTTGATCTGGATCAATTAAAGTTATAGAAAAAATTTTGTTCAATGTGGTTAGAGGATGTAAAATTATGTTCAGCAACGTTAGTAGAGTCTTTTTAGATATATCCTTATTATGCATCTAAGTGCATAGAAGAGCTATGAAGATTCAAATTATTTACAAAAATCTAATGGAAGACTAGTTATAGGCTACTACACAATGAATAGTATGTTGATGTTTGAGTTAATTTTTTGGGTGAGGCTAAAGACTATTCATCAGGATTGTATTTTGGTTAGAGAGATGTTCATGGTTATGTGATTGAGGTAGAATATTTATTTGATCATTCTATGACAATCTCTAAAGTGTAGCATCCCCTATGTTCACTCTCAATTTGACCGGTGTTATAAATGGATCTGATGTGTCATGTATTATGTAGAAATTAATTGTAATATCCTATGATGGTCCTATAATATTCATTATACATTGGGGAAGCCTCAAGGATGAGTTAATTGTTTTTAATATGACTAGGTATAAAGGAAAATCATTTTCCTTGGTTGTAAGTGTGACTCTAAGTTATATGTACTATAATGTACGATCATTATTGTTGCAAAATTTGGACACAAACTTGATGTGATTAGAGAATAGGATGATGCTGTTGATGCATTGAGAGCTTTGAGGGAATTGTATGGCAAGATAAGTTTTCAACTATTAGTTAGTTCACCCTTGGATGGGTCATCTTGAGAAGTTCTTAGTGAACATAGTTCAAAATCAATTTGGATAGTGCATTTAGTTGACATCTTATTTCCTCCTAACATGACTGGAACAAATACTAACAAGGGTGTAATCTTATATTAGGGATTTAATTTCTCCTAATAGGGACTACACATAGTGATTATATCTAGTTGACTCCTAGTAGTGTCTTATTCTTTTACAAGGAACATTTTGTATTAGTATGAGTATCATTCCCACTAGGATTTTCCCTCTAATCAAGGGTAATCTGATGATGGGCCACACCACCCATGCCAACTCACAACGAAAAATAAAAACAAGATGGAGATAGAGAGATGACAAAAATGCTTCATAAAGCATCATCCATACTTGAAATTCATTACAATTTTCTCCAAATAAAAGGACTCCAAACTCTTATAATATAAGAGATATTTTCTCACTAAGAGCGTCTACAAGAAGAGCCTTTCCTTACAAGACATTACATTCAAAGAGCTTACAATTCAAGAACTTCTATTTCTTGAACTTATACTAGAAGAGCTACACTACAATAGCTTACACTTGAAGCGCTTCTATTTGAAGAGCTTGATTACAAATGAACATAAGCCTTCCTTAAATAGGAACTTACCATCCAAGGCATGATTTATCCACAATATTCTAGAATTTCCACAACCTTCTAGAATTTTCACCTAAATACAACTAAGAACTACCATGTGGCCCAATTAGAAAATTACATTTCTTTTGTAGATCACAAAAAATATTAAATGCATGATTTAAGGAACTTTCCACAAACTTCTAAGTTGCCACCTATACACCTCGATGGAATGACAACTATTTTTCCTATTTTTCAATTTATGCCACCTTTGCACCTTGAAAATAGAAATTCCTCCTTTCTCCTTTTTTCCTCTTTTTCAATTTTTTATTATTTTCTTTCTATTTTCGTCACTTTCTTTCTCCTCCAATTTTTTTTTTTTTTTTTTTTTTTTTCCATTTTTTGTCTAATAATTTAATTTTCCCATGCAAGATGCTCCTACATCAGACTCCCTTGGTAGATAGAAAAGTGTGTACCACACTTTGATGCCAAAAGAAAGATATACATCCATCTTCATCTCCACTTAAGGCTTCCACCTCAATAGGGACAAGAAAATCAACATGCAAGTCTTCCACATTTTTTTTTCTTTTGCATCATGCATCATTTTCCTAGATAACATATCTTGTGTCATTGTGTAGTGTTAACATCTTCTGATTATTATGTCTATGTATTAGTTTATTAATTTTTGATAAAGATTATTTAAATTGTATACCTAATTTAGCCCCGAACCCTGCTTAGTTATATTGGTGAAATTTACTTTCTAACAATTGGTATCAGAGCATCAATTCCTTAAAGTAAAATTTTAAAATCTTAAGGAGATCAATGACTACAGTCAATAAGGAAAGTCAAAAATTTGATGTAAAAACTATGATGTTTGGAAGCATAAAATTAAGACTCTCTTACAAAGGATGGGATTTGATTACTAGATGGTCATAGGGAAAGGAAATATAGTACTAGAGGAGAAAAATCTAGAAAATGTGTACACAGGAGCAGAAGGAACTAGTCATGTACACCATGTATTCTAGTAAAGCATTATTATAAACTCTTCTAGAATTAGAATATGCTGAGGTAAAAGGCTTACAACTTCCACATGATATTTGGATTCAATTAAAAAATTTATTTGAAGGTGATGAATTTGTAAATAAATTTAAACTTCATTATTGGAAACATATGTTTTATAGTGGTTAGATAAATGAAGATGAGTCAATTAGTGGATATTTTGCAAGGATATCAAAGATTATTGCAGGTATTAAGAGTTGTGATGGAGTATTCTCTTTAAAAGATGATTTTGTGTAGAAGATTATGAAATATTTTCCATCTCATTATGAGAAAAGTGTAAAAATAATTAAAGACAATAATCCTATTACACCCAATTTTACCAAAGAAACATGAATTGGAAAGTATCAAGTATCTAAAAATAGATTGAAACTAAATCATGGAGTAACCAAAATAGAGATGGATTTTAGTTTACAAAAAGGACAAAGGTAAATTAACTAGAAGTGTGAGCACAAGTGGAAATTATGCTAGAGAATGGAAAGCCATGAGAGAAGAAGACAAGAAGATTGTTGAAAGATTTGAATTACTTGTCAAAAGAGAACCTAAAGGTAAGAGAGATTTTGTTTGCTGGATACGCATATAAATGGTCATTTTTCATCTCAATGTCCTAAAAGAGAAAAGAAAAGAAAAACTAGGAAGACTTCTAAGTTAAAGATTACAAAAGATTGCTTATTTATAGATGAAGATGACGAATTTCATTTTAAGATGATAAATTTCTTAGAGAGTGAGAATGAGAATGATGTTACACAAAAAAAAAAAAAAAATCTTGAAAAAAAGTAAAAGAAGAGAAAGCTTTAGTATTAAATGTAGAGAAAAAAGTCAAATGGATTATAGATAGTGGGTTCTCTCATTATATAATAGGAGATATGAATAAATTTTTTGAGTTTAACAATTATGATGAAGGAGTAGTTAGATTTGGAAATAATGCACCTTGTCCTGTTAATGGAAACTTATGTATTACTCTTGATGGGAAATCTAACACTAAGGATGTCTATTTTGTTCATAAATTAAAATATAATATTCTGATTGTTGAATGGCTTGTTGATAAGGGTTACCAATTACAATTCTTAGAGAAGAATTTTGGGATCAAAGAAAAAATTGGTAATGATGTAGGTGCATCATGAAATTGGTGGTATTTTGCAATTTGGATAGTCATCATTTCATGAGCAAGATGTGTGGCCAAGATGTGAATAGTTTAGATAGTTTTACTTGGTTATTTTATATTGTAATATGGCTTAGTAAACTATTTTGGGTCTTCTTGATGTCTATAACATATGCCATCCAAGGGGTTTAGTTTTAGTTAGTCGATGTATCTAGGTTATTTTGGATTCGGTTTGATTATATTTGAATCATTTTTGAAAAGATAAGCTTGTACTTGATATGATGGGTCATGGTTAAGAAATGTCAAGATAGAAAAAAGGGTGACAACCCAATTTGGAAGGAAGACATAGTGGTGCATGTGAAGTTGAGCCCAATAATGGTGGAGTAAGAAGTGGTTCTTAGAATTGATTTATACTCTACCAGTTGTGGGGTGTTGGTAAGAGTTTTTTAGGAGATATTTTAATAGGGGAAGCTCGATGGTAAGGTGGGGGGGGGGGGGGAAGAGGTCATTGAGAGAAGTGGCATGTATTGGCAATGGTGTAGCCTATACCTAGACATAGAATAGAAGCTTGATAATGGAAGGAATGGGATGGTTTCAAGAAAGAAAGAGGAAAATTTGGGCATAAGACTTGATAGAAGAAGGTAGCAGAAGGTGTTGGGGAAGATCAAAAATAGAGAGGGAGATTGAGGGAACCCAAAAATAATGAGTAATTGAGTTAGACAGATAACAAAAGAAACAAATGTAACCACAATTTCACTTAATGAAAATTTGAAATTTTTGCACTTAGTGTTAAGTTCTTGTGTCTCTTAAATTTTGTGGGTGTATTGCAAGGGAAAAACTTGTTTTTTTGGCTTAGTGTTTATAATATTTGCATGAGTTGCATGTTTGGAGTGTGAACAAGAACCCATTAAGGGTTTGGAGATAGAAAGTTTTAAGTGTAGATTTGTTGATTCTTGATTCTCTCTACACCAAAGTGGTATCGGAGCCAGAAGACTAGTACCTATTGTGTATGGCGATGCCATGTTTAGAGAGTAAATCTAAAGATTTTATGCATGAGAAAAAAACAAAAGCTGGAAGAAAGAAGAAAGACACTCAAATATGTAGAAGTTGATGAAAGTCAACTTCACATCTTGCCAAGATCACCTACATGCAAATAACCTACAAAAGAGAAACCGAAGAAGGAAAGGAAGAGCTTGGAGAAACTCAACAGACTAAAAGAAAAAATATTGCAACAACTAAAAATGAAATTGCTATACAATATGAGATAAAAATGATATGAAATTACAATAGGAGAGCCTGAATATAAAGGCTTCTAGGAGGTTTCTAGAACATGCTAGAAAGTGCTAGAAGATAAGAATGACAACTAAGCATATGTCCACAAAAGGTGGATTATCCTCGATCAAGGTGACAAGATAATTATGACTTAGATAGGAACAAACTCCCATGTTGTCAAAAACTCCTAGATGACAACTAATAACTAAATGATTTTAACCTAAATAAACTTAAGTAAAAGTGTAAATAATAATTATTTACTCTAACACCCCCTATTAAGTGCAACTTAGGGGAATGCAATTTAGCTTACAAAAAGCTAAGAAAAAATGTAGAGTGGGTCCCTACAACTATGCCATGTTAGGTACACATGTTCAAATGCAAATAAATGCAATGCAATCTCTATAAACTTGAGAAAAAGGAAGAAACCCAGTGGGAAAAACTTCTCTCCAAAAAGACATAGCTAGAAACCTAGTGAAGGACTAAAGAAATCTCCAACTAGAGGAATGTCTCAAAAACTAGGAACAAAGAGAAGATCATGAAGAACATCACTAAAGCATGAAGAAGCCACAAACTCTATCAAAAGGAAACTGTTGATCTAAAGAACATCCACAGAAATAGAAGGCTATGAACCAAGAGTGTCTATATGCTAGATGATCCATCTCACTGAAATGCGTAGGTAGCCAGTCATTGAAATTGCCTGGTATATAGGATCAAATATTGAATACATATTTTGCTCCATCAAACCATTGAACCCAGGAAGCATTAGAAACAATAGAATAGCCCCTCCTTAATGTAGATAAGGTGAGGTGAGATGTAACTAAGAAAGTGGGCCAAAAGTCCTCTGCAAAAAGAATCAAGAATAGTGAGGGAGAGGAAGAGGTGCAAACACATATAAAGACTCATGTCACCACATGATGGAGCTAATGTTATGGAAGGGAAACTCACTTGACAAAGGAAGAGGGCACAAAATGGCATAAAACTAACCCCCCATGGCACTTTATAATATAGTTTGAGTACAACCTTCTCCAAACAACATTCAGAATCTTGAAATGCAAGAGTGACACTTTATCTCAATGTGTTTTCATAAAGATGGTTATAAATGATATGAACAATGATTAGAAAGGGCAAAAAGCTAATATAATAGATAGTATAGCTCAAAAGAAAAGATCCCATGCCATGAAAATGATCCTCAGACCTAGAACACCCAAGATATCTAACATATAAAAAAATGCCAAATACATGATAGAAAGAGAATGGAGAAAAATTTGAATGAAATTACAAAATTTTTGAAAAGATGATAGAACTAGCTTTCCAAATATATGACATTTTTGAAAAATAGAGATGGGATGCACAAGATATTCTTGCCAAAGTGAAAAAAAAAAACATCTAACTTTTATTACAAAAATAGGCAATAAATTTTTATCAAAACGTTAAAAATACCTAACCAAGGTTTCCATCTTAGAACCAGCTTTATAGTGCTTCTTTTGGATTAGAAAAATACCTCTATATGCTCAAGTTATGGCCAACAAACCATGAGTAGGTCAAAAAGGATCAGAAGAGGATGTAGGAGTGCTGATGTAGTGTTGAAATCATGCTGACATCAACATTTCATCCAATTAAATTTGACAGCTAGGTGGCCATCATGGTAAAAAAGACTGCCGAGTGGCATGCCACATGGCAGTACTACATGACATCCATGTGGTAGTATGACTACTAACTTGGCATGATCATGTGGTAGGTGTGAACATGGTACTTGTGCCATGTGGCACATGTACGTAGGACCATGTGTTAGCTACAAGTTGAGTGGAGGAGATGGCTGTAAGGGAAACTACTATTGGTGGTGATTGGGGAGCAAACATCACAATAGTGACTATAGAGTGGTGGTTGTGGGAAGGTGGCACTATGATGTCCCCATGGTGGTACAATTAGTTATAGTGCTATGCGGGTGGTGGCATGATAGAGTTGGTGTGGTGGCTAGCATTTTTATTTTTTTGCTAAAAAACATCTGTACAATCCATATGACATCCTAGGAGGGTAAAATTTTTTTTGCAGAAGCTATAGTCACCAAAAATGAAAAGCTTTATATGGATGTTGATTGTAACAAGTCTTCTAAATGTAATGGTAGCATATGTTTAGTTCCAGAGTGCCCCAAAAAATCATTCTTCCTCCCAATTGAAGAAAAATTACAAACAGACTAGGGTTTGTGTCTCTAAATCGCAGCTTCAAAAATCCTTCAACCAAGAAGTAGTAGGGAGGCTTTGATACCATGTAGAAGTTTATCAAAGCCAACTTCATAGCTCACCAAGATCACCTACATGAAAATAACCTACATAAGAGAAACTAAAGAAGGAAAGGAAGAGCTTGGAGTAACTCAACGAACTAAGAGAAAAAATATTGCAACAATGAAAAATGAAGTTGCGATACAATATGAGATGAAAATGATATGAAATTACAATAGGAGAGCCTGAATATAAAGGCTTCTAGGAAGCTTCTAGAACAAGCTAGAAAGTGCTAGGAGATAAGAATGACAACTAAGCATACATCCGCAAAAGGTGGATTATCCTCAATCAAGCTAAGAAGATAAGTATGACTTAGATAGAAACAAACTCCTATCTTATCAACAACTCCTAGATGACAACTAATAACTAAATGCATTTAACCTAAGTAAACTTAAGTAAAAGTGTAAATAATAATAATTTACTCTAGTAGAAGACATGAGGGACATATTAACAAAAGTGCAAGAGGAACCCATAGAGAGGAAGAAACACACTCTTTCCATACTAGAATTAATTCAAGCCCAAGCAACATGTGGAGATGATGATTAGACATAGATCCTCATTGTCAATTGTCAAGTAGAAGAACATGGAGAGAAAACTGATGTTGGTGAAGAGTAGATGGCTATGGATGAATCTTGTATTGAGAAGATTCTTGTGCAAGATACTAATACTAATTTAGTTGTTGATGTGGACGGTGAGATTCTAGTTAATGGAGAGATCAAGAATAGTGAGCTAGTTCACAATGATCAAAGGGTGGTTGATCAGAAATAACACATCATTACCTTAGTCTTTGATAATGTGGAAGATGCAACATACATTTTTTTGTCTAAAGAAGTTTTAAATATTTTTGGTGGTGAAGTTAAAGGAATCATCTTCTTGGAGGATCTATTTCATGACCTCTTGGTGCTTCTTGTTGTTGAAGTATGTATGCAGATTGGAAGTTTGCATTGGGTGGTGATGCTTCACACTCTCTTGGTTGTGACTCTTCTTTTTCTTGCACATTTGAATAACATACTACAGAATTGGAAGAATCAAAACAACATTATGGAAAATTCAATGAGACTTGAATTCTTGTGTCCTTGGGAGTATGATGCAGGTGCATCACAAAATTGATGGTATTTTGCAATCTTAGTAGTCATCATTTCATGAGCAAGATGTGTTGCCAAGTTGAGTTTATTTTACATAGTTTTAGTTGGTTATTTTTTATTGTAATATGGCTTAGTAATCTATTTTGGATCTTCTTGACGTCTATCCCATATGCCATGCATGGGGTTCAGTTTGAGTTAGTTGATGTAGCTAGGTTAGTTTGAATTTGGTTTGATTATATTTGAACCACTTTTGAAAATATGAGCTTGTACTGGATATGATGGGTGATGATTGAGAAACATCAAGATAGAAAAAGGGTGACAACTTGATTCAAAAGGGATACATAGAGGTACCTATGAGGTCAAGCCCAATAATGTTGGAGTGAGGGGTAGCTCTTAGAAGTAGTTTATAATCTACTAGTTTTGGCGGTCCGGTAAGAGCTTTTTAGGCTAGATTTTAATAGGGGGAACCTGATAGTAATGAGGGAGAAGAGGTCGCTAAGAGAAGTGGCATGTAATGGAAAGGGTGTAGCCCATACCCTGACATAGAATGGAAGCCTGATAATGGAAGGAGGGGGATGGTTTTAAGTAAAAAAAGAGGAGAATAGGCATAAGTCCTAATAGCATAAGGTAGTAGAAGGTGTTGGGGAAGATCAACAGTAGAGAGGGAGATTAAGGGAGCACAAAACTAAGGAGGAATTGGGTTAGAGAAAGATAACAAAAGAAATAAATGTAACCATAGTTTTACTTCATAAAATTTACAATTTTAGCATTTAGTGTTAAGTTCTTGTGTCTCTTCTATTCTATGGCTTAGTGTTTAGAAAATGAGATTGTAGGAGATTCATGTCTAGTGTGTGAACAAGAACCTAATAAGGGGTTGGAGATAGAAAGTTTTAAGTGTAGATTTGATGATTCTTTATTCTTTCTACACAATTTATTGGCATAGGTACAAGGAATACATGTATTGATTTTAAATTAAATCCTACTTAGATGACATTTCTATTAGCGAAAGTTGATGATAGTCTTTAATGGCACAAGAGATTTTGTGACATTAACTTTGATAACATTGTAAGGATAAGTACTATATATATAGTATGATATTTTTCTAAGATTATGAAACCTTCTAACATGGTTTGAAAAGAATGTGTGACGGAAAAATAGAATAAGAGTTCATTTCAAAGAAATCTAATTATAAAATCACTAAATTCAAATATTGTACACATAGATTTGAGTGGTCCTATAAGAACTAAAGAGTTATATGGTGAAAGGTACTAAATATTTTCACTAATGATTTTGTAAGAATGACATGGGTAGTATTTCTTAGAGAGAAGTCTAAAGCTTGTAATAAATTTAAGTTAGTCAAGAGTAGAGTAGAGAATGAATCTAGATTGAAGAAAAAATGTTAAAAATAACGTAGAGGAGGATAATTCATTTCAAATGAGTTTAAGATATTTTGTTAGAATTATGGAATTCAAAGAAAAAATTTAGACCCTAGGATACTACAATGGAATGAGATAGTGAACATGAGATATCGATTTTCTTGTTTGGAAACTAGAGCTATGCCATCTGAGAATAATGTGTCACATTCTATTTGTAGAGAGTAAATAAGCACCAAATTATCAATAAAGGGTTCTCTCCTTAAATCCATAACACACAAGAGAAATAAAGAAATAACACAAAATGATAGAAAAAAATGGGCTTCTTATAATCACTAAAAATTTAGGATTACAAAATTACAATATGAAAATTCAAATGAGAGCCTTCCTTACAATAGTCTACAAGGAAGATCTATGACTATCACCCAGAATTTCCCTAGATAACCTACTAGATTTCCTTATATAGGCATTTTTTAGTGCTCAAGAAAGTTATAGACACTAAGCCTTGACCCTTGTGGCCAACCAACCACATATTATATTAAGCCTTCTATTTATATTTTCACATGGAACGAAATAAGATCCTTCTTTGATCAGGCTCATTCTCACCACTCATCTAGACTCTTCTATTAACTAGGACTTCTCCTTTTTGAGGATCTTTAGAATGTGAAGGTTTGGAATCTTCATCAGCATGCATAACTCTAGCTTGGCTTTAAATTCTTCTATCAATCCTTCCTTGGTATTGATGACACTCAAATTACCTATGTCCTTATTCTCCCTAGTGAAAATAGTATTCACAAAAGCCTTTTCTACCAGATCTTTTCCCTCTTTCTCTTTGGTCTCTATTATTATGATCATGGAAATGATTATTATCCCTATGATTCTAATTTCTATTGCTAGGCTTGTCCTACTACTTTTGATCATCATTTTGTCCTTCATTAGATTATCTAAAAGATATTCCACCACAACCTCTACAACTTTTTTATCTTAAAAACATTTTCTTCAAATTTTCCTCATCTCATATGGAAAATTGGTATGCCTCCTCAATAATAGTAATTTGAACAAGACTTAGCTCCTTCTAAATTCTTGACCTAAGCTAATTAGGATAGTAGAAAACATTCTCCTTATCAGTTTCAACCTGGCTAGCTCTAATGAGAACTCTATAAAACTCTTTGGTATACTCTTGAAAAGATCTTTGTGATTTCTTCAACCCTTGAATTTTCTTTAGTAGATCAAGCTCATAATCCATAGGAATGAATTATCACTTGAACTTATATATCATTTCATCCCATCTCATAATTTTATCTTTCTAACTCATATTTTGCTCCAATTTAATCTCTTGCCAGTAGATATTTGCATGATACTTCATTTTGGCCTTCACCAATATGGCCTTATTTGGATCTTCAATATCATCATACTAAAATTATTCTTCTAATTAATTGATCTAATCCATAAATTCCTCTGGTTTGAGATCTTCTTAAAATGTTGGAACCTCAAATTTGGGTATTTTTTCATGCCTAGAAATGCCCCTAAAATATTTTCTTCTTCTAGGTTCAAAACTTCCTCTTCTTGGTGATTATTTTTCCTTCTCCTTCTCTTTCATCCACACTCTCATCTCCCATGGTAAGATTCATCCCTCTACACATCTATTCTTACAATTCTTGAATTTTACTTCGGAGGGCTTGAATCTTAGGTATAAGACCTCCAACTCCATGATCTCATCATGAAGACATTTTAGCGCATCTATTGAAGCCCTAGATAAAAATTCCACATAATATATGATTTATTCACATTCTCAAACCAACCAAACCATAGTCTTGGTTCAAGTTTTTTACATATCAGTCAAGTTTGTTACTAGTGACACACTTATTTAGATTATGTATAGCTATCGAGCTTATTGAATAGTTTACATTGTTTTTCATGTAATTCATTAGTGACCAAGCTTCTATAGTTGATATAAAGTCCTTTGGACCAACTCTAGTCGTTATCAAAAAGATTTAGTTACTGTGAAGTTCAACAATTCAAACCAAGGAGTTCTATATATACCAAGTTTATTAGTGGTTACCAAGCATTACAGTGTCTAACAAGTTATCAGTTTATGCAATGTGAAGATAGCATTAACTGAGCCACTCGATGGTAATCAATTAATTTAGTATTTTCCAAGTTCCACAAAATCTACCAAGTCACCAATGCAGACTGAGTTCAAGACTTCCTAAAAGTGATTAGTATGGACTAAGCTTCTACATCTACCAAGAGCATGATGATGACAAGCAGTGATAGTGGATGTCAAGGATCAAAACTTCACCAAGTCAATCATCAAAATTTGATTAATGTCACATGGGCTAACTTTGTAATATTTTTGTTAACTTGTGACATGGCCAACTTTGTAATTTTGTAAAATGGATAGGTATATATATGTGATGTATTGTATCATATCCAATGCATGGAATGTAATTAATTTATAATAAAAGTGCAAGAATATGAATATAAGTATCAGATAAAGATTTATGAAGGCCATATCAGTACAAGGAGCAGCAGTGACAAATCTATCATGGAAAGGTGATCAATACACTAAGGATTCTCTATCAACAAACCTAGTTGCATAATAGATATCTACTATTTCATCCTAATAGGTGAACTAGTCAAAATCCTTTAAGAAGGTAGACCTAACAGTCATTTTAAATCTCTTTACCAAGCGCATACTTCATTTTATGTTGTAAATCCTCTCACAAGGTGGACCTAGTAGTCCTAGTTGCTCCTAATAGGGTAGATCATCAAAAGTGATCAATGTAAGCCTTAACAAGCCAATTTTATGCTGCAGTACTAAAGTTTGTTGGTATCATCCCCACCCCAATTTTACTTTCTATTTGGAAGGTTTCTGGGTCACCAAATCTTTGTGTTGAAGTTTTGTGGATGCTTTTACATTTTTAGTTTCTCATACATGCAATTAGAGCAGATGTGATGAATTAAATGATAACTAGTTCATTGGATTAAGAATTAAAATTGTTAAAGTTTTAGAAGTTACTGATTCACCCATCCCCTCTCAATAACTTAGCATAGTTTTGAATATTTCCAATAATTGGTATTAGAGCTTTTTGGTTCTTAGGAGAAAGTTTAATAGCTTGAGCAAAGATCAAGGATATGTAGATATTTATACTTGACAAAGCTATTGAAAATGACAAGTTGGATCTAGAAATGGACATTTCCCAACTCAAAAAGCTAAGAAGAAACTCTCCCAATCCCTAAAAAGATGAAAGGAACATGGAAATCAAATAAATGATCACCTCTACATTGAATAAAGAATTGAAGATTTTTTCCCCTCAAGCAGTTTAGATGAAGAAAATGATTCAATCAAAGAACTCCTAGAGAAGAATGGCTCCCTGGAAGAAGAAGTAAGAAAGCTAAAAAGAGAACAAGAAATTCAGTCAATAAGGTTATGTGAAGTCTTGGAATGGAGAAAAAAGTTAAAAGAAGAAATGGATGAAAGAAATAATGAGATCAAGAACCAATCCCTTTGGCATGCAAACCTTGTTGATTAGCTCTCTAATGTGAATGAGGAAATGATGAGCCAAAGATAGATAAATGAAAGATTAAAAAATTATCTAAATTTTGAAAGACAAATCAATGAAAGAATAAGAAATGAGCTGAGATTTGAAAAGAAAACTAGTGAAAGATTGGCAAATGACCTAAACACTAAGAAGAAAATCAATGAAAGGATGATGAGATCTTAAGTAGACATGGTTAAACTAAATGATAAAAACCTCTATAGGAAAAAAGGAAAAGAAAGAATTGGATACAAAGAAGAAGGTGAATCCGCCAAACAAGGTGCTCAAAGGAATCAAAGACCTACTTGCAATCACTACAGTAAGATAGGTCATATATCTAGCAAATGTTGGAGTAATGGAAAAGAAAAATTTAATCGAAAATGCTACAATTGTAGTTAGAATGGTCACAGGGCTAATGAATGCAAAGAAAAACCTAAATTTGAAGGAAACTATCATAAATGTAAGAAACATGGACACAAGGAATTAGAATACAAAACAAAGACATTGAATCCTATAGAGAAAATTGTGAAAGCAATAATTGGTTGGGATTACAACACTTGGTGTAGATGTCATTACTATGGAAAATTTTGGCACATTAGTATGAATTCTGTTAAACATCATATTAGGAAAAGGGATACCACTATATGATATTACATTTTTACAAAACTTGGCCATATTGCCAAAAAATGTATGAATACTGGTAAGATTTGAAGATGAGAAGAAGGCAAAAGCTGATAACATTTGAAAGTAGATGAGACGATCATGGATTCCTAAGTCTACTGAGGATATTGGTTTGAGCAATGATGGTCAAGGAACTCAAGAATTTAGTGACTCTACCATTTCCAATTAAGTTCTTAAGAAAGAACTAGAACCAGGATATCAAATAAGACATTAGAATTAGTTCCACTTGAAAGGTGACAAAGATCCAAATCCATATGAAAGATATAGAGGGATCACTAACAAAGATTAGTATCAGTCTTTACCAAGTTACCTTATCTACCAAGAAAGGTTGAGTCATAGACTCTACCAAGAAAGGTCAGGAGTAACAAAGGTAGTTATGGTTACCAAGTCACAAAGACTTCACCAAATGATCAATATAGAGTAGTGGATGATAGCCTATCAAGTATAATCATAACTCATCTACCTCCATACCAAGCTTTTATAGAAATTTTTTGACAAAAACCATAGAATCAAATTCATTTTTCACCATGAATTTTAGAGAGCTATTACAAAGAGCTATTTTCTGTACAATCAAGCAACTTGAGAAAATTTTTGGAAAAAATTTTCAATGTTCTCTCGAGCTACCGAGAAAAAAGGCACCTAACAGCAACAACAAGGAAAAGAAAGGTTCTATTATGTTGGTTCATGGTGTTGAATGGAAGGTGCTAGACTCCAAGCTCATTCCCATGGTTGTAGAAACCTTAGATCCTAATAGGGCTTAATCACAAATCACTCCCAAGGTACTTCTTCTTAATGACATTTGAACTCATTTTAAATGTGCAATTCAAGAAATTGGTACTCTTGAGATGGATGATGCCCTATCTTAGTTGTGTGTTGATGGAACCCTGAAACTTAAGCAACAACATTTGGAAACAAAAGTACTAACTCAAATTCTACATATGCCCCAAGAGTTTCAAATAAAATGGATTAGGTATATCCTTAGCTAGGTGCACAATGGTCAATTGTGCTTGGAGCAATCAATATTGATAATGAAAAATATGATTCATCAAATCATTGGCCTTCACATGCTCACTAAAGCAAAAACAACCAAAACCCTAGGTCAAGCTAAATTGGAAAAGAAAACACCAGCTAAGTGGGATGGTAGAGGCATGAAAATAAGTAGTGTTATAGATGTAGAACTGAAGTTTGGTATTCATGTTCTAGCCCACAAGATATACAATTCAAGCCATCTCACCAATGTATCATGTGAAGCTATGAACATGGCATACAAAGTGGTGAAGAATAACTTGTCTGATGACCTTGTCGAGTTATTACTGAGACAGTTCAATAAGAATATGGAAAGTATTAGGAATTCCAAGAATAACCCATGAAAATTTGGTTCTTTTTTACCATGTTTATTCTCTTATGTCCAAAAGTGTTTCCCTTCTAAAGGCACTATAGTCTAGAGAAAGGATGTGCCAAATATGGAAAGTATTAGGACTTCTAAGAATAACCCATGCAAATTTGGTTCTTTGTTACCATGTTTATTCTATTATGTCCAAAAGTGTTTCCCTTCTAAAGGCACTGTAGTCTAGAGAAAGGATGTGTCAGTATTGTACCAAATAAATGAATACATTGCAGAAGTGGGTGAAAACTATGGTAGCATCATGGACAACCACTTTGATTTGCTTAAGGACAAAATGAACAATAGATTTAGGATACCTAAGAAGTTGGTTGAGGACTACAAGGATGATGTGTTCTTCATGGTTGATTGTGACAAGGTATACATCCAGGCAATCAAGCCTAGAATTGTGTGGATCAAGCCTCTTGGTTATGAGATAAACATTGATGAGACCAAAGATATCATTAAAGCCCTTGTCAATGAACCTATGGATCCCAATGCCCCTTAATTTGGTACTTATGAAGAGGCAAAGGAAATAATAGAGCTAGAAATAAAGCTACCTCAGGTGGTTAACAAAGGAAGAGGAGGATAACCAAACTAAAATTTAGTGCACCTCTCATGTTAACTGAGGGTAAAGGTGAAGATGAAGAGAAAGAAGAGGATGAAGAAGAAATAGTAGTAGAATAAGAAGAAACTTTGAAGAAAAAGAGCAAGATGATCATCATCAAGCCTGCAAAGACATCTGCTATAGTCTTCACTAGGAGATCCAAGAAGAAAGGAAGTGATGTTCTCAACAAACCTCCTCCCACCTTTCAAGAAAAATTGAAGCAAATGGAAGTATGTGCTAGAATAAAAAAATTCAAATATTTGAAGTATGAGACAAGGAAAAAGGTAGAGAAGAAATAAATTGAAGAATTGGTGCTGAAAAAAATGGGTAAATGGAAGTACTCACCAGACTAGATCACCTCTCAAATCTCTAATGAATTATTGGAGAAAATTAAGCCAAGATGGGATTTTGCAATGCATAGTAAAAGACATATATGCACAAAATCTAAGGTAGTTACTATAAAACATAATAGATGTAGAGGGTAAAGAGTCTTTGAAGAAAGAAAAAGAAAAACTAACTCTAAGATTCAATACTTGTTTAGTTTTGATTAAGGACATAGAGCATGTTGTGAGAAATACCACTAACACTTGGAAGAATATTTATTTTCTACATAAACCAAGTGATTTCCTAGTGGATGTAAAAGATGATGAAGAAGAAGAAGGTAAGGATGAAGAGGATGATGAAGGATCAACTCATTATGTTACTATTGATTCTGAAGAGTATAAGGAGTAAGGTATAGAAGATACTGAGGAAGATAAGAAAGATGATGAGGAGATAGACCTAGTAAAGATAGTAGTTGTAGTCATTGCCTCACTTCCTCACTCTTGAAGAAAACCTTTTTCTACATCAAGTTTAGAGACAACTTCAACAAGTTTGGTTGTGACTACTACAGATGCATCAAATGTCCAATCACTCTTTGTACCAACACAACCTAGCATATCATTGACAAAAGTGACTTCCACTTGATCAACCAAGGTCCAGTATCCCTCTTCATGTACTAAGTTAAGTTCTTTAGTCATCACTACTCCAATTTTGACTTTTGCAATTTTGAGCTAATCCATGGTAAGCACTCTAGTTTTGTCTACTTTAGTTTTGGATTCTACAATTTTGGCTTCATCAATTTTGGATTCTTTTAGCATCTCTATAAATATTCCACCAATTAGTGCTATAATAATTTTCACTGTAAGCTTGAGTATGTCTACTATTGTTTCTATTTTGGGCACTAAAGCAATAAGTGTGAGGACAGTTGAGCCTAAGGCTCAACCAAGTACAAAATTATTGAAAGGAAAAGAGATAGAATAAGATATATATTTGGATGAGCAAATAGAAATTCTCAAATGGGACTTCTACAATCTTTCTGCAAACCAAATGTGCATAGTTGGTGAACTCCTCCAAAAAAAGGCCAAGCAACAAAGATTGAAAGAGGAAAGGGAAAAAGAATATAAGATCATAGATGATCCCAAGAACATTTTGACTGAGCCTATTGGAGTTGAGGTTGATTCTTCTCAACCTATTTTGTTTCAACGTGGAGAGGTAGTTCAAAAGTTTGAAGAGGAAATTGAGGGACAAGAGAAATTGTTTGAAAAGGCAGAAAAGAAGTTCAATAATAAAATGTTGTAGCACATTTCTCAGCAAATTGTTATTTATCAAGTTGAATTATCAACAATTTTGGTCAATCTTGAGGTGTCATGTTCCAATTTTTCATCACTTTTTGCAAAGCTATGTGATGTCACCAAGTATACCAAAGAAGTTAAGGACAAATTTTCCAAAATTGATATTGATCTTAAGGAAAGTGCTCAATAGTTGTAACTTGGCCCTAATTCAAGCTTTTCACATTTTTAAAAATATCAAATTTTTGTTAGATATGTAAGCAAAATTATTAAGAGAAGAACCAAGGATCCATTCCACACTAGTTGATGTACAAAATATGATCCCTCCAATCATAGACTCTATGTAGAATCACATTGTTTATTCAAATACCCTAATTCATGATAATAACTTCTCTGTTGCTGACCACATCATTGAACTATCAGCTAAAGTGCAAATTTTCATACATACACGTAAGACTCTTCAAGAGAATTGGGATAAAGCATTGGAAATTACCCTCAAGCTACATTCTGAATTCTTATCTCATTTTGGTGTTTCAATGTAAATATGTTAGAATAAATCTTTGGCATTACTATCAAAAAGGGGGAGAAGAGTAGAGTTAAAGGGGAGATGAGATATGAGAAGAAAAGAGTTATAAGGGGAGATATCCGTATAAGAGAAAGTTATATGTACATAATAGATCACATACTATGGGGGAGATATATGTTATGCTATAGATATATGCTATATATATCTTACAAAGATCAATTTTGAAAAATCTCAAAAATAGACCAAGCTAGTATCACATAGTGATTAATACAAGGTATTCAATTTTGGGCTAATAAGTTTTTTTGTCACTAATGCCAAAGGGGGACATTCTTGACATATCAATCGAGTTTGTTATTAGTGACACACACTTATTTAGATTCTATACAACTATTGAGCTTGTTGAATAGTTTACAGTGTTTTCCATGTAATTTAGTAGCCATTAAGCTTCTATAGTTGCTACCAAGTCATTTGGACCAACTCCAGTGGTTATTGAGTAGATTCAGTTAGTGTGAAGTTCAACAATTCAAACTAAGTAGTTCTATGTATACCAAGTTTGCCAATGGTTATCGAGTTTGCAGTTCATGTGATGCAAAGCCAGTGGTTACTAAGCATTACAATGTCTACTAAGTTATCAATTCATGCAAAGTGAAGATAGTATTAATTGAACCACTCCATTGTAACCAAGTAATTTAGTGTTTTCCAAGTTGCACAATATCTACCGAATCACTAGTGCATACTGAGTTCAAGACTACTTAAAAGTGATTAGTATGGAGAAAACTTCTATGTTTACCAAGAGTATGATAATGCCAAGAAATGATAGCGGATGCAAAGTATTAGAACCTCACCAAGTCAATCTTCAAAACTTGAGTATCTTCACATGGGCTAACTTTGTAATATTTGCATTAACTTGTGTCATGGCCAACTTTTTAATTTTGTTAATTGGATTGGTATATATATGTGATGTATTGTATCATATCCAATGCATGGAATGTAATGAATGTGTAATGATAGTTCAAGAATGTGAATATAAGTAGTAGATAAAGATTTATGAAGGCCATATTAGTACAAGGAGCAGTAGTGACAAATCTATTACAGAAAGGCGATTAATACACTAAGGATACTCTATCAGCAAACTTAGTTGCATACTAGAGATCTACTATTTCATCCTAATAGGTGAACTGGTAAAAATCCTTTAAGAAGGTAGACCTAACAATCTTTTTAAATCTCTTTACCAAGTGCACACTCCACTGTATGTTGTAAATCCTCTCACAAGGTGGACCTAGTAGTCCTATTTGCTCCTACTAGGAAAAATCATTAGAAGTGATCAATGTAAGCCTTAACAAGCCAAATTTATTCTAAAATACTAATGTTTCTAGGTATCATCCGCACCCTAGTTTTACTTTCTATTTGGAAGGTTCATGGGTCACCAAATCTTTGTGTTGAAGTGTTGTCAATGCTTTTATATTTTCAGTTTCTCATGCATGTAGCTAGATCAGATGTTATGTATTAAACGATAATTGGTTTATTGGATTAAGAATTGAAATTTTTAAAGATTTAGAAGTTACTAATTCACCCCTCCCCTCTCAGTAACCTAGCATAGTCTTAAATATTTCCAACACAAGTTACCTCTTATTCAATGATCTATTTACATGCTCATGAACCCTTGCTCTAATTCTACTTAATGTAGGGTTCTCCTCTTAATTCCATAGCATACAATAGAATTAGAGAAAAATAAAAATTGAGAAAAATAAATACGAGTCTCTTATTATCACCATAATTACAATGTGCAAACCCACATGGGTGCCTTCATTACAATAGTCTACAAGATAGAGCTATGGCTATCACCTAGGACTACACTAGATAACCTATGAGCCTTCCTTATATAGGCATTTTGACCATCCAAGAAGGATCTAGACACTAAACCCTAACCCTTGAGGCTAATGAACCTCACAGTATATTATTATTAAAAAAGGACAACTCAAGAAAAATAAAAAACTATATTGTTTTATGGGTCTAGCTCAAGAGACCATAACTAGCAAACTATTGACCTGATGGACTATTATAACCACATTTTAGAATGTTCATCTAAAGATCTACAATGGAAAATGTACAAAAATCCATTAGCTAAGGTTTTAATGTGTTTCAAACCCATTTATGTATTCATCACTCAACCTAAAGTATGGATAGCTAAAATGCATACCAAAACTCTGTGGTTACTTCTGTAATACATATGATATGGAAATAAAACTCATCTACTAGGATAATATGTCAAAGAAGAACCCCCCACATATGAGATTAGAACAATCTATACACAACACCTATTAGAATGATTTATAATAACTAAGAGGGGAGGCAAGTGAATTAGCTATCCTCAGTTACAATTGTACGAATGGAAACTTTTCAACTCATCAAACAACTAGGATCTAATATATAATCCACTTAGTCTCTATAATAACTAAAAAGTAACATAAAATTATAGTCCACTATCCAATAATAACAAACTTGTAGAATGTAAAATATCTATAGTAAAAAACCTTCAAATAATACTCACACAAGAAAGATACCAAGATATAATGTGGAAACCCAATTTGGGAAAAAACACCAACAACATGTCACTATTTTTTCACTCTTATGAAGTGAGCTCTATTAGGAACCAACCCTATTGAAGGTTACAGTACACACTATTAAGAGTGACCTTATTAGAGGATTTAATAACCCTATCAGGAGTTTCCTTGTTAGAGGACTTAAGAACATTCCATTAGACAGTCACCTTGATTAAAGGATTCATAAATGAATGTAATGTCAACCTTGATTAAATTATTTTAACTGATACAATAGTTATAAAGTAATAGTAGGTTAATCTGAATAAATGAAACTCACTTTACAAATGCAAATCACAATTTGGTTCAATATTTGTTCATTAACTAGCCTCCATTATCATCTCCATTATTGATTTTCTTGACAACCCTTCAAGAAATCACTATTCATCTCAACTCTTCACTATTCAACCTTCTGCTCAAGTTTTTCAATCAAGAGAATCAACAACTACTCAAACCTTTTTAGGTGTGCTAAACTCTATGAGGTTATTCCTTATACCTCCTTACATATATATCTTGATCTTTTTCTACTTAAACACCACTATTGATCTAAGGTTTAGGCCAGATTCATCGAATCCTTCCAGTTTTTTCTTCCTCCTTCCTCTTCTAGAAACTTCTCAAAACTTCTCTTTTAATCCATGCATAGAAATTATCAAACACAATTTTCCTTGCATTAAGTGTTCTAGTTCATTAATTCTTATATTCAACATGCTTTACATGTTCCACAAATTCAACTATGTTGGTTAGGAATCTTAAGTCCTTCACAAACTTTTTAAATGTTTTCACTTGACCAACATTGCGTTCCTCAGCCTCAATCATCACAAAAATTTCTATCTTGGCTTACACTGTCTTCACTTGGTCCTTTTACTAGTGCATCATCCAAATTCTCTATTACTCTATTTTTACTAGTGCTTGGTTAACATTGAATTTTCTCAACATATACTATTCACTTAGTTGACACTAGTGTTGTGGTGTCTACAACACACGCCCCATTCCTCACTAGGAATGGGGACCCCCTACTTTTTTTGACTCTTGGACTCATAGTTCGAGAGTTGGGAGAAGAAAACTCGGTTAAATAAGTTAGAAAGTTGAGTCTAAAAATCATAAAAAAATCATAAAATTTTGAAAAAAAATAAAATAAATATATATATATAAATAAATAAATAAATTTTCAAATCTGTCGCTGAGGGTGCACACGTGCCACCAAGGGCCACATGCCCCAAGCACGCATGCACACCACCAAGGGGAGCGAGCATGCCCCAAAGGCCAGATGCGTGCCTCTAATGGTAGCGCATGCACTGCCAAGGGCCACGTGCATGTACGTCTCTGAAGGTCACGCGCGCACTGCCAACGAGGGTGTGCACACCCCTAAAGGTAGCACATGTTTCCAAGGGGAGCACACGTGCCCTCAAAGGCCCTGTGCACACTGCCAAGTGGATCGTGCATGCGTGCCACGAAGTGGAGTGCATGCATGCACCCCCACAAAGGGCCACGTGTCTAGTGCATGTTGGCCCTGTCACACTTCCAAGACACCATGCATGCTTTTAAAGCAGCCTTTTCACCTCCAATTTTGACTAAGTCGGCATAAAAAGGGTTTAAAATAGCCATAAGAGAGGTTTAAAATATATCATTTAAGTATATTTAATTCCTTATACTTAAGAAATATTTTAACATATGTGATGAATCTTTTGAGATAGGTTTTAGACCTCCCCGAGATAAGGTAAAGATTCTAAGAAATTTTATGGCTTCAAAAATCCAAACTTAGCCAAATTTTAGGGCTTCAAGATTTCAGACTTAGCCAAATTTCAAGATTCACCTCTAGTTTTGTTTGAGTAGCTAGTTTTTTTGCTATGCATTGTTAACTTTACATACTAATGTATACTTCTTTTATAGGTAAAAATTGCATCCTTAACTTGTTGAGATCATAAATTTTAACTCAAGCCTCGAAATTTAGAACCACTTACACTGTTGGAAAGAAGAACTGAAGATCTAATTTCAATCCCTAAAATAGTGAGCCTTCGACTGCCTGATTTTAGGGACCAACGAAGGTTTTGAATTGAAATTTTGAGAAAAAGACCTCCAAAAAGGTCATTTAAAAATGCCTAGAAAATTTGTGAAAAAAAATATATAAAAAAGTTGCAAAAATTTGATTGTCTTGGATAATCTGGATCACTTGGTTTCTCATTGGGAAGGGTTGGATAGGTGGAGAGAAGACAAAGGTCAAAGATAGAGAGGTTGGACACATAAAATAAATTAGGTTCCTCATCTTATATAGCTATTAGGGACAAGATTCAACGTAGGTGCCTTGAGATTTTTTGATTGAAGAAGTAGAGGGAGTGTAAGCTTATGAAAGTAATTGGCTATAAAGAGGGTGTAAATCATCAGAAAGGGGCATGGAGCATATACAAAAATTGATCTAAAACCTCATTTGAGCAAAACCCATAAATCATTTTCAAAATTGAGAACTTTGATTTTTTGGCAAATTGAGATTCGTAGGTACACAGATCTACAGCTCCGCATTTTCATGTAGCTTTGCAATTTAGAGGTGCATCGACAGTTGACTGCTAGTTCCAAAAATATCACTTTCCATGCATTGGAAGCACATTTTGATGGCAAGTTAACTCTGACACATGCCTAGTGAAGGGCCAGCTTCTATTTTTGGTGTCTCCATGCACTTCTACTTCAACTGATGGCTCCTTCCTATTTTCTCTGTCATGCTTTCACTATTTTTGACATGTAAATGGCTCATGCATCTAATTCCAGTTAGATTGTCAGTTTGTATATATTTAGTTTGTTTCAATAGTTTAAAAGCATTTTATTACATCAAGATATCTCTCACTCTCAACACAAATTGACGAGAAGATTTCTTATAAATACCCCATTGTAAAATGTAAAAAGGGTTGCCGTTATTATGCAATAAAGTTATGCTTTTGGTGCTAGCATTCGAAGTGTAGTTATTCTTGCTTGAATGTGTCATTATTTTGTGAATTTTATTCATGAGATTGTGATTGACGAAAAGGTTTATTGCATTGTTTCTAGTTGTGCAATCTTTAGTTTTGGTGTTTTCTACAGATATATGAATTCTGTTGACATAATGAGCTTGAGAAGAGATCACCCAATTATGTCTACATAGCTTTTTGTCTCCCATGCGCGCACTTTCCATGGCCTTGCAGTTTGATGAAGAGTGAAACATCATTCAATTTGTTAAAGATTCTCACCAACGATTGCATCAGTGGATTCTAGGAAGCACTGCTCTCATTTTCATTGGTTTCCTACTGACTTCTTTGAAGGTTTAACTTGCAGCGTGTTGTGTTTTGTAGCTTATGTCCATTTAAGAATTTCAATTTCAAGTTATTTGATTTCATGTTATTTGCTTTCAGTTTCATTATTTTCTTTGCTAACCCCCTATTAGAATAGGACCTCATAGTAGCTGCATTGTTAGAGATGCATTCATTGAAAAATAGAAAATAAAAAAATATTGTTCTTTTGGTGTGATATTTTGAGACAGCAAACAGATTTTACTTCGATTCCAAGACAAAAGAGTTTTTTTTTAGAACTAGCAAAGGCCTCCTCGTGAACATTAACATTTATCTTCTACTAAGCGGATTTTGGTACGTCACAAGACAAACACTACACCTTCGAGTGGATCCTTAAAAAGATTTTCTTTTCAAGAGAGGAATTACACTATAGATTCCTGCTATTGACCTCGTGCAAAATGAACACCCAACAACTAGCATAGCTCAGCTTCAAGTATGAGTTCCTTAATCTTCTTCTTTGAAGCACAGTTAAGACTAAGTATTTTTTCTTCAATGATAATCTCTTCTATGCTTCAAAAAACTATATTATCCACTAAGTATTATTATTGATCAACACATTATCTTTCAAAGTCTAATTGATCAAGTACCCATTGCAATTCCACATAAATAAACCTTTCCATTATGTCCTCTTGTTATCTATTGTTCTCAAATTCTCTTCATTAATCATCTTGATATGGAACTCTAATAAGGTAAAAATTATCTCATCAACAAGGTTTGACATTAATGATGACATAATAATTGTTCCAATTGTAGTTTCCAACAATACTAACTTACTAAAATTAGAAAGATACCACAAATAGAAACTCTAAACAGGAATAAGCCTTATCATAAACACAAAACTAGAAAATAAAAAGTAAAAATATTTTTGGGTGATGTAAGATTACCCTTACACCCAAGATGCTCCTACATCAGACACCTTGGGTAATTTGAGAAGTTACCTTATCACATCTCAAGGACTAAGACAAAAACCAAGATGATCAATCTCTTCACATTCTAGTATTGATCAATCCTCCACTAGCCTTCATTTCCTTTAATCCAAATATACTTCATAGGTTCTATTCCTTCTTCTTCAACATAATTATCTAATATCTCCTCAATCTCCTTTGTATATGAACTAGATGCTAGAAGAGTCCATTGTGCTTTTGCAACTATATCTCCATCACATCCTTCATAATCTTCTATCAAGTCTTAAATATTGAATATTGGGAAAATATTCAATTTAGTTAGCAACTCTACTTTATAGGAATTTCTAGAATTATGCCTTTTCAAGATTTTGCATGGTTCAAAACTCTTCATTTTCAACCTATTATATGTACCAATTTGAAAGTGCTCCTTCCTCAAATAAACTATGACTTCATCTCAAATCAAAAATTCCTTATACCTTATTTTTTAATTTGTCTTATCCTTATATCGTATATTCATCCTTGTAATGTGCTTCCTCACCTCCTCATGAATGTTCTTCAAATTTTCAACAAAATCTTCTAATTCAACACTACTTATCTCTCATTTATCCAATTACATTAATTTAGAAGCATTTCTCAAACTTCTCCCATTTACAATCTAGAATGGAAATTTACTAGTGCTCCTCTTGGCATAATTGTTGTATGTAAATTATGCTTGTGTTGAAATTAGATCCTAGAATTTTCACTGATCCTCAACCAAACATCTTAGTGAATTTCTGAAACTCCAATTCACCACCTCTAGTTTTCTATTACTTTGTGGATGATGTGATCAACAAAACTTAAGATATATATTCAATTTCTTCCATAATATACACCAAAATAATAAATAAATTTTTTTTCTTGATCGTAAATTATGCTCTTTGGAAGACCATGTAGTCTCATCACTTCTATGAATAATAAAGCTTTTCCACATGGACATTATCACTAGTCTTCTTGTAAGGAATTAAATGTGCCATTTTTGAAAATCTATCAACCACCACATATATTAAATCATGTCGTTTCTATGTTCTTGGTAAACCAAGAATGAATTCCATGGTAGCATCTTCTCATCACTTCTCAAATAATGACTTATATAGCACTATAATTTTCTTCACTCCTTTTTCCATATGCCATACTCTACAACTCTATACACATTTATTGATATCTTGATACAATTGTAGCTAATAATAATTCTCAGCAACCAAATAAATGGGTTTATATCTACCAAAATTTTTAGCCAATACTCTACTATACTCCTTGATGAGATTCTCTCTCATAGAACTTCTAGGAATGCACAAATAGCATAAATTATTACCAAGTTGGCATAAATTATTAAAAACATTTTTTACAACTTGAAACTGAAATAACATTCACACAATTTTGACACCAATATGTAACGTGGAAACCTTGTTAAGGTGAAAACCACCTGGGACTGATAACCCAAAAATTTCATGCTTTTGAAGTGATCTTTGTTAGGATATAACCTTTTTAAAGGTTACATACACTGTAACCTTGTTAGAGGATTTCCCCAAAATATCATCTATACCATATCACTCCCTATCTAGGACTAAAATGAGAGCCATAATTTAAAGGACTTACAAACACCACTAATTGATGTCACCATATAGGATTTCATTGACTTGTTATGTCCACTTGGTACTTTTGAGTTTTTCTTCTACAATTATTAAACTGTAAATAGTGTAAATTGATCTATTAAAAATAATAACTACCTTTCCTTGATTTGATCTTAGCTCAATTTGTGCCCAAGCTTTTCCATAAGGTCCTCCAAAAGTGACCAATTGACTTTCCATCTCTATCTAATATGATGAATAATATTAATTTATAGATTCTTACGATTCCCTTGAAAGGCATATTGGCAATATAAGTTACATCATTTATACTTTTGCATGCTAGAAAATATACCATCTTACAAAACCTATCTACCACTACAAAGATGCTATCAAACTCTCCTTGAGTCCTAGGTAAACCCATGAAAATATTTGTGCTACAATTCTCCCATGGCATAGTGGGAATGGGTAACGGTTGATACAAACAAATATTTTTTGAGGTTCCTTTGGCTTTTAGATAAATTATTCAAGTCTCCATAAATATTATAATATCTCATTGCATCTTGGGCCAAAATTATTATTTTCTTACCTCCTCTAGGGTCTTATTCAACCCAATATGTCCTCCCATATTACCACAATGTTTTTCCTTGGAAATGTTCTCTCTCATTGAGCACCTAGTTATACATAACTCAAGTTCATTGAACAAAAAGATATCTTATATCAAAGAATCAGAATATTGAACATGAGAAGCATCTACAAATTTAGAAAAAGCCTTGCATATGTCTTGGAAATATTCATCATCCTTAGACATAATTTTCAAGGATTAAAGGCCTACACTATACAATTTGACCTCTCTCCCATTTAAGCTTCTTCTACTTAGGGCATTAACCACTTTTTTTGTGATTAATTTATTGTATTATATGTTAAATGTGTAGGATTGAATACACTTTACCAAATTCATATGCTTGTGGCTGAGCTTTTTTGACTATTAAAAAATCTTAATGCTTGGTTATTTAAGAAAATAATAATTTTTTTAGGCCAGAGCTAATAACTGCATTTCTTCAATTCTTGTACAGAGGCATACATTACTAGGTCATATTACTTTATTATCTCCTCCTAGCCTCATTCAAATTTTCACTAAAAAATGCAATTTGTCTTCCCTATTGATCGAAAACTGGTCATATGGATGCATTCGATTCATCTCATTTAGTAGTGATTTCTTTTTTGAAAAGTAGGAAAGACCTATATATTTTATTTTGGTACCTTTTCCTTTATTTTTAAAAAAATATTATCCATCCTTTTTTGTCCATAAAAATTAACACTTTTGTCCATGCCTTATGGTTTTTGAAATTGGGGCACAAATCTGACTGAATCACTTGGTGAACTTCCTGTAAAAGGTAGCAAGTCCTTTAGAGCTTATGACTTCTGTCATAGTCATTAAAGAAGGCTAGTTCATTGTGGCATCCACCTTGTTTAGATCCATCCCTAGTTTACCTTTGAAATAAAAAAACCCATGTGTACCAGTTCATCCTACAAAAAGATACACATCTAAAAATTTATTAGCAATTACTCATTAGATGTAATGTCCCCACTAGAAAGGAAAATAATATCTGCAAAATGAATGTTAGAATTTAGATAATAATAAATGATATTTCACTATTCTACCCTCTATCTTAACCCAACCTTAATGATGTCTCAAAATTGGGATCAATGACCCTCTTGAGAACCCTTATATCCTTGGTTACTTCTCTATCTTCTATGAAGTGCTCCCTTTAAGGTCCTTCCTAGAAGAGATATTATCTATACATGGCCCTTGACACATGTGCATATGTAAACATCTATGGAATATTCCAACCTTATAACCATATTATGATCACTCTCTTCCCAAAGTGACTTTCTTGATCCTAAGCTATTAACCACATTAAAATCACTCTCTTCACTAAAAAGGGACTCTCTTGATCTTAAACCATTAAGTTAGGTGTGTTATCCATTTCAAATTCCAACTTTATATATGCATAATTCTCCACGAGTATGATTAATTAATATAAATAAATTCATATATAAAATTAAACAAATATAATACATAAGTTCATACCCTTCTTACCTTCATCTTTTCTTAGTCCATGTGGCTCTATCCTTAGTTGGCTCTTCAATGAATTATTCCTTCTAGATTATCTCAACTCTATATTTACTTTTAGATATTCTTCCTCTTCTAATTATAAAAAAATGATAAAATATATTTCTTTGTTTCTTATTTTCAAAGAGTCACATCCTTTCATAATACAAATCCTTTGAAAAGTCACAAAAATTCATAGTTATAATCCTTTAAAAAAGTTAGAATAATTGATAACTAAAATCCTTTCAAATGTCCCAATACTTTATAATCACAACAATTTTGAAGAGTCACAACTATTCATAGTTATGACCCTTTCAAAGGTTCACATCCTTTTAATGTCATTAATCAATACCTTTTCAAAAAGTCACTTCCTTATTTTTTTCATTTTACTTTCCTCTTCTATTTTTCCTTTTTGAACTCCTCTCTTCTCCTCTTCTCTTTTTCCCCTCTCTAAAATAAACTTTCCTCCCTTTTATATCTTAATTTTAATGAGTCATATCTATTTGTTAAATATCTCTTAAATTTTTAATAGATTTAGTTAACTTATATTATTCTATGTTATATTATTTACTTACTCATTTGAGTTTATTATTATTTATTATTAAATTCTATTTATAAATTTAACATACTTTCTACAATATTGTCTCTTGTATTTAATTTTATTTCTTTATTTATTCATTTTAATTTAGTTATTTTTTATTTATTTCAAATATCATACTAAATATCATTTCATTGATAATATAGATTAAATAATGATTATTTCCTATTTTTATATGTTATGATAGTTTCAATATAACTTTATTATCATTATTTATTTAATAACATTGTATTATCTAATTATTATTAAAAATTAAAATTCTATCTTAAAACAAGGATATGTCTAACCACCCTTCCTCAAATTGTTTTTCTTCGGGCAATTAGATAATTTATTATCTTGAGTTGAAATATATATTTCTTTTAATCTGGATTCTTACATTGCTATGATGGATATGTTTGAATCTTTTCTAATTGTCATTAACTTTTTACATTAGTCTTTCATATAAATTATATTTCTAGATCCTCTTTAACCCTACAGGATGGCAAGATCATACTCTGATACCATTGTAATGTCCCCACTAGCAAGGACAATAATAACTACAAAATCAATGTTAGAATTTATACAATAATAAATTATATTTCACTATTCTAGCCTCTATCCTAACCCAACCTTAAAGATGTCTCCACATCATGATCAATAACCCTCTTGACAATCCTTAGATCCTCGATAACTTCTTTTTCTTCTATAAAGTACTCCCTTTTAGGTCCTTCTTAGAAGACACATTCTCTATCTAGGACCCTTGATACATATGCATATGTTAACATCTATAGAATATTCTAACCTTATGACCATATTAAAATCACTCTCATCGAAAAGGGACTCTCTTGATCTTAAACCATTAACCATTAAGTCATGCATGCTATCCATTTCAAATTCCACCTTTACATATACATAAGTATATGCATAAATTATCCACAAGTATGATTCAATAATATAAATAAATTCATAAACATAATTAGACAAATATAATACATAAACATACATTTCTTATCTTCATGTTTTCTTAGTCCATGTGGCTCTATCCTTAGTTAGCCCTTCAATCAATTATTCATTTTAGATTATGTCAACTCTATATTTACTTTCTAATATTCTTCCTCTTCTAATTATAAGAAAATGATAAAATATATTTTTTGTTTCTACTTTTCCAAGTGTCACAAGTTTTCATAATATAAATACTTTGAAAAGTCACAACACTTCATAGTTGTACTCTTTTCGAAAACTCACAATACTGAATAACTAAAATTATTTTGAAAGTTTCAATACTTTATAATCACAATATTTTTGAAGATTGGCAACTATTCATAGTTATGACCTTTTTGAAGGCTCGTATCCTTTCAATATCATTGATACCTTTTCGGATAGCCACTTCCTTATTTTTATTTATTTTTAGTTTCCTTTTCCATTTTCCCTTTTTGAACTCCTATCTTCTATTCTTGTCTTTTTTCCCCTCTCTAAAATAAACTCTCCTCAATTTTATGTCTTAATTTTAAGGATTCGTGTCTATTTGTTAAATATCTCTTGAATTTTCATTAGATTTACATAATATATATTATTCTATGTTATATTATTCATTTACTTACTTATTTGTGTTTATTATTATTTATTATTAAATTCTACTTATAAAGTTAAACATTCTTTCTATAATATTGTCTCTTGTATTTAATTTTATCTTTATTTAGTCATTTTGATTTTATTATTTTTCAATTATTTGAAATATAAATAATATTTCATTGATAATATAGATTAAATAATGATATTTCTTATTTTTAGATTTTATTGTTAGTTTCAATATGACTTTGTTATCATTATTTATTTAATAACATTTTTATTATCTAATTATCATTATAATTTTATCTTAAAATAGGGATATGTCATTAGATAACCTTCTCTAAACCATATCCAAATGCATAAGGTGTTCATCCTTAGCTATGCTGAAAATTAGGATAAAATCCAAGTAAATAATTTAAAAATTGTTAATATATAATTTAAGAACTTTATTCATGAGTCTCATGAATTTTCTTGGTGTATATTTCAAGCAAGAATGTATGACACTCCATTCATGGAGGCCTTCAATTTTCTTGAATAAATTTTTCTATTCATCTATAGTCTTTATCCAGATCTAGTGGTATCACCTATTCAAATCCACCTTCGTGTAGTATCTTGTAAATCCCAAATTTTCCTATAGGTTTTTAGTTCTAGGCATAGGAAATCTATACCTAATGGTAATCTTATTGATTTATCTTGACTCTATACACAATGTGCATGTTCCAACTTTATTAAGGTCTAATAGAATAGGTATTGAGCATAGGTTCAAATATTTTGATACCAATCCCTCAGCTAAACATTTTTGCTTTTTTCTATCTATTTCTTCATTTTGTTGAGGAGTTAGTTTATAATTTGCCTTATTAGGAAGGGTGACACTGAGGAATAAATTAATCTTTTGGCTAGTCTCTCTAACAGGGGGTAGGGTATTTTCCATATTGTTAGTAACTACACGTTACAAGTAATTATCCAATAGATCTCTTACTTCCTTTGGTCCTACCTCCCTTCTTGGTTTTTCCTTAGTCTTCTCTATTTTCTTCATCTCTTTCCTAGGAAAGGTCACAAAAACATAGCAAGGTATGTCCTTCTCCTTTAAGACCTCAATAAATTCCTTTTGCTCTATGAATATAGACTCTTTTTCTTTATGATCTTTATGATTATTAGGGAAAGAAATAACTGTGAGCCTTTCTCCTTTATAAAATATTAAGTAGGTATTCTCCTTTCCATCATGTTAGGCTTCCAAATCATACTACCATGTCTTCCTAGAAGAAAATGGTAAGAATCCATTGGTACCATGTAAAAGAGAAATTTTTCTTTGTATTGACCTATTTGAAACTCTACCTATGTCTACTCTTCTATGGTGGTATGTTTCCCCTTTGTGAGCCACAATACCCTATAAGGATTGGGGTGGGGTACCCTCGTCAATCATAACCTCTCTACCACTTAAATATACATTAAATTATCAATATAACTATAGTCAATAATTTTTTTACAAACATTACCTCCTATTTTGTAGTAAGTTCTCAAAAACCTCTTCCTTTATAGTGGCTCTTAAGGGCACGAAGTCTTGAGTAATATCCTCCTCATCATGAGTGTCTCTCCTTGTTATTATGGAGAAATTGGCCTAGGTGAATGGACACTTTGGAAATCATCCTCTCGAACTAGATTGAATCTTCTTTCTCTTTGGGAACTTCTATTATTTTTCTCAAGACTTTTGGATGCAATGTGCCTTGGTTGATGAGATCTAAAGTACTAGTTAGATTTTCATTCCTTCCTCCAAATCTTCCTCCCCCCAAAGGATCCTCTATAAATACTCTCTCCTTGAGAATTATCTTGGTTTAATTTTATTTTATTTCTTCCCCCCAAAGCATCCTCTATAACTACTCTCTCCTTGAGAATTATCTTGGTTTAATTCTCCCTAACTTTTAGGAACTTGTCATCTTCTACTTGGCATTAGTCTACCCCTATTTTGATATCTTCCTCTACCTCCTTGGTCATTTTTTCCTTTAACTACTTCTCTACCTTTAATACTAGTTGATATAATTTCTAAATAGTCTTAGGGGCACATAGACTGAGTTAATCATGAATGGTAACTATTATGCCTTGAATATATTTGGCCAACTTCACACTTTTAGGATCCAAAATCTTGGATTTTATGGGTAGCCTTTGGAATTCTTTAGTGTAACTTGAGAAATCCATATCCTTTTGTCTCAAACTATGTCTCCACTTATGAATTTGTAGTTCATAATCTTCAAGTGGATATGTCTATTTGATCAAGGCTACCATCTATTTCTATGTGGAAATAGGATTCTTATTATGCTATACTCTTTCATGTTGAGTGAAATTACAACTAGGTAACATAGACCCCTTTAATGTATACTTGGATATCTTGACACTTTGGTGTTTAGGTATTATTCAAATTCAAATTAACAGTCAAGAAAATCCACCCAATCAATCACAACATCATGAATTTGTTTTTCATCATAGACTGGTAGATCTACTTTCCCATCCATGGTTATCCTCTCTATAGACTTCAAGGATTTTAGGAGGGGTCTTAAATCCATATTAACCTATTCTTCTTCCTACTCAAGGGGATCTTTATCACTCCCTTCAAAATTTCCAAAGTTCTCACCATCCTTCATATCCACCTCGATTCTCAAACTCTCAAGTTCCTTTCTCAAATGTTTGTTCTTTACCATTTATTCTCTGACAATACATGGAAGTTATACATTTGGTAGTCTTTGGAGTATTCTATAAATTTCATTCTCTCCTTTAGACATCTTAGCATTAATATCCTTCTTCTCAAGAACCTTTTATATTCTTTGATACCACTTGATGAGGGCATTGCATATAGCGTGTTGAACCGTATGCACCAAACTACCACCCAAAGAGATTGCTTAGATCTATTACTTTTTTATTACCAAATTATTTATAGTTTCATAACCATCTTGATGGATTCTATTAGGTTCCAAGAGTTTCATAGGCCATATACATCTATCCAAAAAATAAGAAAATTTAGGCCTTTAGGCCTACCTTCCCTAAATAGAAAATCATTGGGAATTTTGCATCAAAATTTAATCATAATTCTGTAGGAGTTGATAAAATCCAACTCCACAATGTGCCAAGATCACCTGCATGCAAATAGCTTGCCGAAGAGAAACCAAAGGAGCAAGAGCTTGAAGCAAACAACACAAGAGAGAATATTTCACAATTGGAAAATGGAATTGCTATGCAAATGGATGAATTTACAATGAGAGAGAGACCACTTATAAAGGCATCAAGGAAGCTTGTAGAAAAAGCTTGGAGGTGGTAGAATATAAGGTTGACAACTAATCACACTTCCACAAAAAGGTGGAACATGCTAGAAGGGAACAAACTCCCATGTTGTCAACAACTCATCACTACAACTATTAACTACATGTGTTTACCTAAGTAATCTTAAGTAATAGAATAAATAATAAATAAATAATTAATTGTTTTCTCTAACACCCCCCCTTAAGTGCAACTTAGCAGAATTTCATAAGCTCACAAAACTAAGAGAAAATATAGAATGGGTCCTGAAAACAAGGCCATGATAGGTACCCATGTACAATGCAAAGAAATGCAACCTCTAAAAATGGAGAAAGAGGGAAAACCCCATGTGAAAAACCCTCCTCCAAAAAGAGGTAAAAAAAACATGCTAAAGAAAATATGAAGTGAAGAAAGGAAGGCCTCAACTAGTCCCCCCAAGGACAACTTTCATAACCCTAAGAATAGACCACAAATGAAGATGGTGAGGTGATGCAAAAGGTTTAGTGAAGATGTCAGCAACCTATTCATTAGTGGGAATGTACTCCAATGCAATAACACCATCCTAGATTAGCTGATAGATGAAGTGCATATGAACTCAAGGTGCTTGGTATGTTGATGCTCCACTGGGTTCCAAGAAATGTGGATGGCACTCTAATGATCACACCACAAAATAATGGGATGATCGGGAGGAAAACAAAACTCAGTCATCAACTACCGAAGCCATAAAACCCCTTGAGTAGAAAGTACTACAACTTAGTACTCAGCCTCTGTAGATGAAAGTACTCAAGCATGTTTCTTTTTCCATGACCATGTTATAGGACTAGAGCTAAGACAAAACACAAAGCTAGAAGTAGAATTTCACTCATTGACATCACCAGCCCAATCTGAGTAAGTTTAGTCAATAATGTGTTGAGTCCTCATGGTGTAATAAATGCCATACATGAGTGTGCCCTGAATGTAGTGAAAAATATGCATGATAGCTTGCCATTGACACTCATGAGGTTCTTGAGAAAATTGAGAGACAAGGCCAATTGCAAAAGAGAGATTAGGATGAGTATGTGTTAGGTACAACAAGCTGCCAACCAACTACCAATACAAAGTAGCATCCACTAAAGGTGAAGAGCAAGAAGTATTCAAAGTGACACCAGACTAAAATAGTGTGGGAGTAGGCTTTCAATGAAGCATTTCAAGAGCATACTTCTATTGATACACAAAAATCCTAGTAGGAGACTAATAAATCTGAAGACCAAGAAAATAGTGTAACAAACCAAGATCAGTCGTCTCAAACTAGTCCATCAATGCACGCTTAACATTCTAAAGCATAGATGATGAGCTACCTGTGAGAATAAAATCATCAACATATAAAGAAATAATCAAAATCTCATCTCCAAAATGGTAAATGTACACTGTGGGATTGGAATGGTAGTAAATGAAGCCTATAGAAAGACAAAAAGAGTCTATCTTCTCATATCAAGCCCAAGGGGCTTGCTTGAGACCATATAATGAATGCCAAAGTTTGAAAACCAAGGATGGATCCTGCATAAGACCTAGAGGCTACTCCATATAAATCTCCTTAGTGATATCATTGTGCAAGAAGGCACTCTTCACATCCATTTGATAAATAGGCCATCCCTATGAAGTTGTGAGGGATAAGATAAGGCAAATAGAATTCATCTTGGTGACAAGAGCAGATGTCTTAGTGTAGTCAGTACCCTCAACCTATGAAAAACCCTTTGCAACAAGATGAGTCTTGTGCTTACCAATCAAACCATCAGTAGCATACTTAGTACAATAAATCCATTTGTGTTGCACTAGCTTTCTCCCCTTAGGAAGACGACAAAGATCCCATGTGTGATTCTTCATCAAAGAAGAATATTGCTCCTCCATTATACTATCCCATTTAGAATGTCTTGTCACTTCTACAAATGTTTGAGGATCATAATTGATAGCATGACTAAGAATAATAGAACCTAAAGAATGAGAATGGGTGCAACAAGAAGTGGAAGGGTCCGTAGCTAGAGATCATATAGCCTCAACTATAGCTCAAGCGCATTTAGGCATTTGGGGAGGATCCTATAGTAGAGGTAAATGGGGATCACCATGATCATCATCCTCATCATCTATTGAATAATGAAAAGAGGAGGGAGTAATGGGAGATGAAGGTGGTGTTGGAGGTGAGGAATGAACTATATGAGTGCTCTCATCAAATTTGACATCCTGTTGAAATAGGACCTCTCTAGAATTAGGATCAAACAACATGTAAACCTTATTATCATCATAGTAGCCAACAAAAATGAGTGGTTGACTCTTCCATTCCATTGCTTTCATCTGAATGTCAAGTATAAATGCCCATGTTGTACTCCCAAAAACATGGAATGATGATACATCAGGCTTGACATGAGACCAAGCCTCCTCATGAGTCTATTGGAATATTCAAATATGGAAAGAGTACATATGAGAGGGGGGGGGGGGGGGTTTGAATCATCAGTATCACTCTTTAGCCAATAAAACTTTTAACTAAAAGTAAATTGCATGCATGTAAATACATCAAATAAACATGTAACAAAACTCATGCATCAATAACTCATAACACTAGAATTTGGTAACCCAGAAACCCTCCAGGAATAAGAAGATAAAACTGGGGTGGGGATGATACCCACAAAATTTACTGCTGCAGTATTGATCAACCACTTTTGATGGTTTACCCTATTAAAGACCTTCCCTGTTAAAGGCTTTGCACTGTATTAAAAGTGACCTGGTTAGAGGATTTACAAACACTTAACATGAAGTGTCACCCTATTAAAGGATTTTAATCACCTAATCAAAAGGATCTACAAAATAGCTGTAAAGCTAACCTATCACCATAGGATTTTCATTCTAATACAATTGGTAAAGAGTATTAGATACAATAAACCTAATAGATTACAATCCTTGATTGCTGAATGTAGGCTCCTTTTCTGCCTTCTCTTAATATTGATCCTTTGTGATCTAATAATTCTTGCTTCTAAAAACATATTTCCTTATACACCCTTGTATTTCCTTTCATGTATATTTACAATGAAATTTTGTCTTCCTTATAAAGACTTCAAAGACTTAGGGTTTGATTTGGATCTACGATCCATATTGAATCTCAATTTCTTGCTCAATACTTGTCTTTTACTGATTGGTTGCATGCCTTTATCATTTTTCTTATTGGCTGCATGTGAATTGCATGAAAAAAATAAAAGATTTGACTTTATCATTAAATCCCTCGAAGTTCATCTTATGTCGGTTGCAAAAACTATTTGCATCATAGTTTGTACAATTTCAAACTTTTATGCTGATCTACTAAATTACTCAGCTCCTAAAGTATTGTTGATACTCGGCACATGCTATTTCCTGGAGAGCTTGGCACCTAAACAAAATTGTATCACTCGGCACCTGTTACACTCGGCACTTGTTACTCTCGGCACTTGTATAACACTCGGCATGTGTTACACTTGGCACTTGTTAACACTCGACACCTGTTACACTTGCCACTTGTTAACACTTGGCACCTATTACATGCAACACTTGTTATAGCTTGGCACTTTATCTTACTCAGCACTTACTCTTGATCTTGGTTAAGTGTATTGACACTCAGTTGTCAAATTTTATTCTTTAAGCTAATAGAGTCATATGTCAAAATACCTTGTGAGGTATCTAATTCTGAATATAGTTTGCACAATTGACTCTTTCTACCCAAAAACACAAATCCATGGACCTGGACTGAATCATACAATTAGCCATCTCTCGTAATGTTCTATTCTTTTTCTTAGCCACACCATTCTACTGAGGAGTGTAGGGCACTAAAAAATGATGCTGAAGACCATGTTCAAAACAAAAATCTCTAAAAAATTGGTTCACATACTCCCCCCAATGTTTGTGCATATTTGCCGAATGGAAAGACTAGATTTCTTCTCAAGAAATGCCTTAAAAGCTTGAAATGAATGAAAGACATCAAACTTGTACTTGAGAAAGTACACCCATGTGCATTTGGAGAAGTCATCAATGAATGTAAGCACATATTAGGCACCCAAAAAAGGAGTAGGAAATGACATGAGGTCACTATGAATCAACTCCAAAGGTGCTAAAGCATGAGTGGCTCATCAATGTGGAAAAGAATCCCTATGTTTCTTTCCAAGTGCACATCCTTGGAAAACACCGTCTAAATAGGAAATCTAGGGAAGCCTAAGAACAAGTGCCTCTGTGCTCATGTGCTGAAGATATCTATAATTGACATGCCCAAAATGTTCATGCCAAAATGTGCTTACTGAATCTACATGTGCAACTTAAAATGAACCTATGTAATTAGAAGACTCAAATCAATCAAATTTGTAGAGGCAAGATGCAGAGTCAACATTCCCAATAGCCACAATCATCACAGAATCATGTAAGTCCTAAATAACCACATCATGTGGTGAGAACTCAACTATCTTCCTAGAGCCAGAGTGGAAAATTTGATAGATAGACAATAGGATCGTTGAAATGTTAGGGACATAAAGCACATCTTGAAGAGAGCCCCTATCTAGTGCAATAGATCCAGAACCCAAAACTTAAAGTTGTGTAGAGTTCCTAATAGCAATCTATGTGGTAGCATAAGGAGCAAGTGATGTAAGAAACTTAGAAGTGTTTTTCATGTGGTGAGAGGCACCAAAATCAAGAATCCATGTAGGCCCTAAAGTTGTAACTCGAGCAGAAAGAGAATGACCTTTCCTTGTAGGGGGGATGAAGACTAAGAGTCTGGAATATGATGCTCCTTCATGGCTTCCTCTAAAGCTTCCAAATGTGTCCAACACCTAGAAATGGGATGTCCATTCTTGCCACAAAAATTGCATGTCTCACTATATTTTTTCTTGGTCTTGGAGGTAGACTCAGTAGACTTTGAAGAATCCTTACCCTTGGAAGGGTTTTTTGGAGGAGTAGCCAGAGGTTTATGATCAGATTTTGATGTGTCTTTCTTTGATTTTCCTTTCTTCTTTTATTTCCCCTTAGAATTTTGGGCATGCAATGCTTGGCTAGGAGAGCCAGAGGGATCCACCAATTGGATCTTTGCCTATTCCCATGTCAACCAGTCACAAAATGCCTCAAATGTAGGTATCCAATGTCTATCACTAAGGGCATCCATAGTGGAGTAGAAAGTAGAAAAAAAAAATTGATACTATCCCCACAACTTTGAGAGTATCAAAAAAATGCAATCATCATCTATTTTGTTTTTCCCACATCCCTATAAAACTACACTTAGAGATTTGAACTTCATCAAGAAGTCTTCAATCATGGGAAAGCTAGCTAGTGACAAAGAAGTCAAATTTTCATATAACTAAAGTGTACATAACTCATTCACTTGGCCAAACAAAATCTGAAATATTAGCCAATAAGCTCATGGAGTAGTCAAACCATCCAAGTGAAATAGTAGACTATCTAAAATGTTTAGTGCAATCAATCCCATGGCCTCATCCATTTTGTTCCTTTGTTGAAGAACCTCAAAAGCTCATGTAATAATAGGTTGATTCTCATCTATATATGACCATAAGCCCGTTGAAATGAGAAGCTATGTCATTTGTTCCTTCTAGGTGTCGAGTTGTGTGGTCTGAGATGGGTCACAAATGGATCTGCCATTGAGAGAAAGAAGAAGATGGAAGTATAAGTTTCTTATTCTGAATTGAATTATAAAAAATAAAATACCCCCCCTCCCCCACCCCCCACAATAGATAGTATCCCTCAAATATCAAAAGAAACAACTATGGAAGCCAAGAAAAAGTGAAAAAGAACCTAGATTGTTGATGTAGAGGAGGAAACAAAAGCATTTACTTTGATCCCAAAATAGGAGCCCAAATGAACTTAGAATCTAATGAAACTAGCACCATTTTCTTCATCTCTAAGTCAGCTTTTTGGTGCTTCTTTTGGATCAAAAATATACCTCTATATGCTTAAGTTATAGCCAAAAAACTAAATACTACTCAAAAATACCACCTTGATGGAAAATCATAGTCACTATAAGAAAATTGACATTTGTACGACTATCACCAAAACAAATTCTAATCACCAGATTGCTGACATCAGCAGTCAGAATGATGACATTAACTAGCTAGGAAATAATGTCAACATGGGGTCCAGAAGTGATGACATCAATGATCAAAAAGATGATTTTTAACCCAAGAAGCTAACATCAATAGCCAATTTTCTGATGTGGGGTGATCAAAAGGTGACATCACCACCAGAGCAGTGACAAGCGGTTGAGCACTAGATTTATGTTCTAACCAGAATGGCCAGGAGCATCCTTTACTTTTATAGTTTTTGTAGGTGTAGAAGTGTCTTGTGGAGGACTTGGAGGTAGTAATTTTGTGTCTTGCACACTCTATTCTATTTTCTACTCTTCAGTAGTTTCCATATCAACCTTTTGTGTTTCCTTTTCCATTGTATCTGCCTTCTTTTTTTCTCCTTCACCTTCCTTTTCATTTTCATCCTGCTCTTCATTATTTCTCTATCCAAAGGGATCTCCTTCTCCTTATTTTATAGTTGTGAGGCCATAAATTAATTTCCACATTTGTGTGTACTTTTTCACAACATCCTTAATCTTATTTTGGAGAATACTGAATGCTCTATATTTGGGTGCAAATTTTCTCCCACGCTTCTTATTTGCCTTTCTTATTTTCCCTTTAGCGAGCTCAAGCATTACTTGAGCTAGTGTTGACTCTCTTATTCCTTTCTCCATATTAAGGCATTAATGCCATTTATTTTCAACAATAGAATATAACTCCTTAGGCATTGAATTGTCAAGTTCAAGTGAAGTGTTCTTGAACTTTGCCATCATAGTGTAGACTGATTCTTCAACTATGTTCTGCTCTTCTCTATTCAAATTATTAAAATCAATGCTTTTTAACCCATATAAGTCTACATTATCTCTTATGTTAGCACAATTATTTTTAAATCAAACTTGGTGTTGTGACTTACCACTCTAAATTGGCCATAATCATTACATTCAATCCTATCTTCATCTTATTCAAGAGGTGCAACATACTTTCTTCTTAGCTTCTTCTTAGCTAGACCTTCCTACTTAGTAGCCTTCCTCTTCTCTTGCTCCTTAGCCTCTTTTTTTGTAGCTCTTGTACTTGCCCTTGTAGTAGGCTTAGCTAGACTTGGCTTAGATATCTTCGTGCCTTTGGGTTGAGCTATAGGCTATTTTTGAACTTTTATTTTCTTTGGCTTTGGCTTGATAGGTTCTTCCTTGGCTTGTTCTTCCTCAGCACCTTCTTCCTCTTTAACATCTTCACCCATGCCTTGTGTCAAGGCAAGTGGCGCTTGGCCCTATTCTTCATCTTCATCTTCATCTTCATCCTCTTCTTCTTCTAGTGTCCCTTCACCAAATTTATCTTTAGCTTTTTGACCAGAATATCCTTCTTTGTTAGGGTAGAAGTAGTCTTTAGCTCCATCTCTACCTTGGATTTAAAAACATCAAAAGTGCCAAATGGTTTTGCACTTTTATCAATGTCTTCAGCAAGCAATGATGTGATTGGTGTTGATGACTTATCAATTTCAATTTCATAGCCAAGTGGCCTGAGCCATCTAACCCTTGGTACCACTACTTGGATGGATGTATAATCAATGTGAACTAAGAAAAAAATATCATTGATATGTTGATCCACTAGAGAAACTGGTATTTTGAGCCTTTGCTTCATAGACTTCTTAAAGTCTTCAAAATAGCTTGTCATTAAGGTTTCAAAATTGGGTTCCATCTACTCTATATACTCATTAACTTGTACTACTACAGACCTAATTTTTTTCCAACTTATTTAACCAAAAGTGGGGAATTCATTTTTTACATAGAAAAATATGCATATCAAAATTTATCCAAACTTACAATGAGCACTCTTGAATTTCCTTATTGCTCCTAAATTTTCCATAATCTATTGTAGTTTTAATTCTACTAGATCATCTATATGATCTTTCTTGACAAGTTTGTATCCCACATCAATTGCAATGCATGGTACACTATTTAGTCAGCTTTATTGGTAGAATTTATGGGATATAATCCTAACAACAAATTCTACAAGTGGATCTCTGATTGTGTCTATTGTCATGCCTCTTTTGTTCCACTTAGCCCTAGTGTTTTTCTCTATGGCTTCCTTTGAATCACTCCTCAGGGTCTTTGGCCATTCTAGGGTTGGGTACCCTATTACCATATCTATGATTCTCTTTGACAACTTTATAGGTCCACCTTCTAACCATAGTCATCTGTCATGAATTTTGCTTAGCACTATTCTTATCCATTCCATTTTGAAAACTATGCAAAAATCTAGGGCACAAATTAAACCCTTTCTCTCAACAATCTAGAATTCCTCCTTTAATACCCTATTTTCACAAAGTTTTTCATAAGCTTGCGTAATCTCCATGTCACCTATTTCTCCAACCTTACAATTATACCATTTTTTGACATCTTCCACCATAACAACCTTAGGTGGGACAATAGACAAAGCGTCGGTCGGATCATTTTTATAAGTGACTTTAGGAATTGGTCTAAAATCCAATTGTTTTACTTCATTACTAACCAACTAAACCTCAAAAAGTTCCTTGTCTTTTGGATTCCTATAGCTAGATGTCATTTCTAAAAACTAGGGTTTCAAAATATCAAATTTTTTTAACTACATAGCTTGACACTTGAGTAAATACCTTAGGTCGACGAAAAAATGATAAATCTTTGCAAAAGAATCAATCTCTGCTTGGAAATCATTTTGGTGCTCTTCTTGTTCTTGCTCTATGTTTGCAATGATGAGAAATAATCAAAAACTTGACTTTATAACCTTTATTTCATAGCATTTAATGCTTAGTATATATCCAACTATCCAATCAGCTCCTTATACAATTCTACTTTACCTGGCCTCCATTGAATTTCTAATAGTCAACATCCACTAGAGTTTCCCTTACTTGCCTTCAATAAGAACTTTCCATTTTACTTGGCAACCACTATTGACTTAGCTTTTACTAACTTTGGTAGACAACTCAGCATATACTAGGATTTCACTTAGCATCTGAAGACAACTTTCCTTACTTGACAATAGTGTGAAAACTTTTGAAGTTTTAACTTTACATCTTTATTCATGCTAGTCTAACCTTTTCAGTGCTAACTCATTCTAGGAATTGATGTATGATAAATCATTTAAAAATCAGTCCCACATACCTTCTTGCTTAGTTTGATGAAGTATGACCACTTGACCCTTTAGGTGAAGTGATCCCTTCATTTGATGTGCTACCTCCATCTTTTTGTTCCATGTCTTATTCATCTCTCCTCTAATATGCTCAACATCTACCATACCTTTTCCTTTGTCTGAGTTAGAATTAGGTGCCTTTGTCCTTGTTGGGTAGTGCTTGCTAATGTGACTAATCTTCAAACAACTAAAGCATGTATTTTGGCTCAATCATCTACTATAGTTTCCACTGAAATGTGTTCTCATATAATTCTCAGGAATATGTCTGTACTCTTGACAGTAGTGGCAGCTATGTCTTGTGTTGTAATCTCAATTATACAAATTTTCATAGCGTCTTCCCTTGTTTGATGACCATATGGGCTTGTATATGCATTCAAAGACTTTATGTCCATACCTTTGACAATTGTAGTAGCATCCTTCAAATCTTGGTGCATGCATGGTCCTTATTCTGCATTCATGTGCCGGACGACCTTGTTTGTTGCACTTGTAACAATATGTCATATTCTTTGGCTTAGCATTTTGACTGCCATTATTGTTCCTGCAAACATTACTTGTATGTCCTTTGTTACCACAAAAATGACAAGTGGGTTTGGAGTTCTTACCTTTATCATTCTTGTGTTCACTAATTTTGGATGACTAACCTTCCCTAGTACTTGTATAGCCCAAACTTGACGTGTCTTTACTAGATCTAGGGGATTTTACTAGTTGCTCAAAGTACTTGATAGCTTCATTTGGCTTGTTGAAGCTTTCAGAAAATTCCTTCTCTCTTTTTAGGTCATGTTGCAATGGCTCATTTTGCAACTTCAATGCCATTATTTCAATGTCCTTGACATTCAACTCATGGTGGGCATTCATCATTTGGCTCAAGGTATCCAACTGCATGTTTGAGATCCTTAACAACTCCACAAATTTTTCTTCCAATCTGTTTGATGAAATTATTTTTTATTCAATCATGACCTTATCCTCAATGGCTTTCTTCTTTTTTTTAGTTACCTCACATAGTAGCATTGTTTCTAATTCTTGCTCCAACTTGAGATTCTTAATCTTTTCAACTTGTTCTCTATTCTTGTCCATGAGATCTGCAATTGTTGCATCAAAACCACATGAGTTACCATCTAAAAATAACCTTTTGGTGTCAATCTCCTTGTATTGAGTGTCATTCTTAGCTATGACAATTTCTTTCCTTCTCTTTAATGATCTCCTTAAGGTATTTTTGGCTTCATCCAATTGTTATAGTAGGATATGTATCTTAATCTCCTAATTCTCAATGGCTTTTCCCAACTTGTAGACTTCTATCTCAAGATCTTTTTTCCAAGTTGTGTGGCTCCTCCTAATGAGAACTTAACTGTGATACCAATTATTGGGAATTAACAAGTAGGAAATATACTTTTGAGGGGGGGCGGAGGTGTGTGAATCAGAAGTATTAATCTATAACCATTAAAACTTTTAACTTTAAAACATTGCATGCATAATCATATGAAAATAGTAGGTAAAGTAAATGCATCCACAAAAAAATTTGACACAAAATATGACTACCCAAAAACCCTCCAATGAGAAGGTGAAACTAGGGTGGGGGTGGCACCCACAACTCTTTAGTATTACAGCAATAAAGTTCAACTGTTAAGGTTACACATTTTTGACCATTCTCTTGATCTACCTTGTGAAAGGCCTACCCTATTAAAAGCTTACAAGGATTATTAGATTCTACCCTATTAAAGGATTTTAACACTCTATCAGAAGTGTACCTAGCTAAAGGATTTACTAAACATTCACTTGGAATGTCACCTTGTTAATTACTTTATACAATTCTTGTTAAACCAAACTATCTCCATGGGATTTCATTCTTCTAATACAATTATTACAAAGTATAATATAATGGTTGACATGATTGCTTGCAATCTGCTAACGCTGATTTTAGATCTTTGTTCTATCCAATTTGATCCTCATAGATTTTGTATGAAACTTTTTGTAGTATTGGTACTCTATTCTTCTAACTGATCTATAGTTATGTGCTTGTTTTAAGTCAATTCACCCCTTTCACTTCCTTCAAACTTTGCTAGCTTTATCTCCTTTTATGCATTCTCTTCTTGCACACTCTCTCATACATACTCAATTATGGGGCGTTGACCTCCTTAAAAAGGTTTCATGACTTAGGGTTAGGTATCAATCTATGAATGAGATTCATCCATCTTCCCTACTCAAATCTTTCCATTTTTCTAATTGGTTGCATGTTGATTGCATGGGGAATCTAAATAGATTCATTCTTATCTTTTAATGCTTCAAAATTTATCCTTATGTCAGCTCAAAAATGGTTTACATCTAAGTTTGTGAATGCACAAACTCTTATGTTGATTCTATGTTACTCGACACTTACAGATTACTGATGCTTGACACATGCTAAATTTTGTCTTCCTTGGCACTTGGAATTTTCTCAGCATCTATTAGTCACTTGGCATCTGAAACTTGCTCAACACTATCTATTTTTTTAGCATCTAAATGACTCAGCACTTGTTAAATTTCTAGCTCGGCACATATTGTAACTTGATATCTATATTATACTCAGCATCATCTTAGAAAATTTCTTAAGTATGTCAACACTCAATTATCCAAACCAATATAAGATCAATAGATTCACCATAGGGTACCTTGCTATTTTCTTTCTTTTGATCCATATGTATCATTTGGTGCCCTTTGCGAGAAATTATCTTCATGGCTAAGAAACCCATCGAGGAGAAGCAAAATTCTAGATTTCTGCAATCTTCTATTTCTATTGAGAAAGTGATAGACCAAAAGTGGATATAACTTTTAAATGATCATTATATGAGAAACATCAATCTCCATTGGACTAGACACTAACCTACCCATAATATCATTTTGACAAAATGGGGAACTGCCCAACTATGAAATGTGGAGAAAGGGAAAAGGAGACATCTGATGGAGACTCGTTCCACCTAAGAAGGCTTAGACCTAGACTCAAACACAACTAGGTACTCATTATAACGTAAGTTTTCACCATTAAAAATTGGTTAGAGGATGAAAAGTGGGGCAACAACAATAAATAAAAGAAAGAAAACCAGAGCAATAGACTAATAAACTATAGAAACAAAAAAATGTATGTATAACAAGAAGTAATGTTTATTCATTTGATTGAAAATAAAATTATTCCATGACCTTTATATATAGGGACTTACATCATGCGTACACGAAGAAAAGAAGCTTCTAGAATGAGATGTAGATTGGAGAATGTAAGGTAGACTAGGTTCTTTATTGTTGATTGGCCATGTGTTCATCTGTTAGAAATTAATTAGAAAACATATGTAGTTTGGTAATAACAAACTAGAAATGTGGAAGGAAAATTGGAGATGTGGATACTTTTACTAATTCTTCCAACATAGTCCTAGTAAGTAAAATTAGTCTTCATTGATGCTTGTTTGAAAATACATGGTTAACCACAAAATTGTGGTTTTTCAGATTACGCTTACACAATGTAATCAATTTAGTCAATTTTCTATCAATATGTCTTACTCTAAAATATAAAAAAGAACTATTTGTAATATTTTACTTTTCTTTCTTTTTTCCAAATTAAAGTTTTTGACATATTTGATTATATTACTATAGATTTTTGTGATATATTAAAAGAATATAATATAATCATTATTAAATAAAACTTGTCAATTGTATGATAGAATAATACAAGCAGTTTATCTATTAGTCTCCCTTAATTTCTATTCTAGATAAAATAAATTGTAGTTATTTTACTACATTCTAATTTTATGTAAAAATTTTGAATAATTTTGATGACCAAATAATCAAAAATTAAATAAAATTGATTGTGTATATAATTCATTACTATGAGGAGCTTATCAATTAGTCCCCCTTAATTTTTATTATCGATAAATAAATATTTTTATTTTTGTATTTATAGAATAATTATCCTTTTAAACTTTGAAAAAAAACTAAAGACGATTACAACTGTAAAAAATGGGAAGTAGATCTTATAATTTCATATATTTTTTCTAAGTTACTAGCTAGAAATCAACCAAATAAGCTCATTGAGAAAGTGTCATTGTTCTTCATATTCATGACATTTTTACCGAATTTTGTAATATTAGGTTTCAACTTCTATAACAAAACTGCATTTGCAAACTTGGGAAGCTATATAAGAAGTTACTATTAGCTGCTTTCCAATTTATTGGTCTAAGAAAATTTATTGGCAATCATAAATAAACAAGCCATTGGTACACAATCACTTTGATAACTAAGATGATTTCTCATGTCCAACTAAAATGACACCTGCATGGGATGACTATTTTTGTAATTAAAATACATGAAAATAATGATAGATTCTAAATCCTTGTGCTCATTTGAAAATTTTCTCTACAAGGAATCTCATGAAATTCTAATACCAATTTCCAATAGATGGAGAATGTTGATTTTAAGGTCTTTCAAGTTGTTGGTACTATGTCTTCAAGTGGGTTTTCTTTAAGAATTGTGTTTTCCCTTAATCTTTGATGTAATTCTGGTCTAGAGGTTACCTAACTAATAAAAACCTATATATTATTTAATGTCCATTATAGCATGTCTTCTATTGTCTTACATTATTTTGATATATAAAAAAACCAATTGGAAAAGTGTATTGATAAAAATGGTGTTCATGTTTTTTGGAAACCCTAATTTTTAGTCCTTGCTAATATAGGCAAGAAATAATATTTTAATTAGTCCTTTTAATCAATTTTACACAAACCAAACATTTTCAAAGTCTAATATTTGGCTAGATATATTTATAAAATTAACTTATAAAGAATAATTACTAATCTTTTATTAGTTAGAGCCAATTTTAGTGGGGTTTAATTTCATTTTTCTATATGAAAAAAACAAAAAAAAAACATTGAAGAAAAGAAAAGAGATAATCGTGAATTTATTATGTTATTAGTGCCTAGATCAGCAATAGGCAGAGTCGTCCATTTTTAAATGTTTAGGTTGACAAACAACCTCCTATGTACAATAGATAACTTCAGTGCATGTTCCCTTAGGAGACTAGTCACCCAATAGATGAGATGAAAAAAAAAAATAATAGACAAAAATATTAAAATTCATTATTATTTTTTATTTCAAGAAATTAAAAATAAACCATATAAATAAAATTTTATTAGTTTATTTTGTTAGTAAGTATGATTCATTAAATTATAAGAAACCAATTTAAAAATAATTCTCAAAACTTAAATGTAATAAATATTTCTAATTTTTATATTATATTTAAATAAATTATAAATTTTTATAAATTATATATAAGTTAATTTTTTCCTAGCAATATCTATATAATAATTAAAATATTCATTGTTGTACTCTTTATTCTATTATTGTTTACATATACTTTTATATAAATCCATTTTTTTTAGATAGTCTTTACTAATTTCAAATGTGTTAAAATAAAGTAAAATAAACCTCCAAGGCTAGGCTATATGCAAGCCAATCAAAATATTAGTTTCTAATTTGTTAACATGGCAATGCCCATTTTGAAAAATTAGAAAACATAGAATTAGCTGACACCTCACGGAATATAGTGCAACTTTACAAGTTGCTATTTAATGATTCAATATCTTATCTAGTTTGTTGTTGCAGATAGGAGCACACCACTTGTCATCTTTATTCATCGAATGTTAACAAATGATAAAAACAACCCAAACACTATTTTGGGGGATTTGATGATGTGATATTGATGGGATTGTCCTAAGTCTTTCCGAAAGAAGCCTATTTATTTAATTGCTTCTACATGATTATGTATTTTCTA